>CBVK0100231604.1:0-14350 GCA_900067695.1 Picea abies | reverse complement strand
AATTGTTGAAAGAAATGCTCGTAGTACCAAGCTTATTCACACTCCTACCTGCCCTACTTTATTAAGAACAAATATCAAATCAAGTGATTTCATACTTCCAATAAAGCTAGTCAAGTAAGTGGTTTCTTAACTGCAGCTTGCTTTTAGCTCCTCCAATCATAAAGTCAAAACTAAAATAGGACAAGTTATTCCACCATCTAAAACTATTTCCATGTTTAAACATTACATAGCTCATTTCCATTGAATATTCTAACAAAGCTGCAAAAGGGTCCTTGAGAGCAGAAACAACTATCACTTCCTTATGACCAACAATGAGATCATCTTTAAATGGTTCTTTCTAATTGTTCACATTGTCTATGTCATAAATTTTTTTTTTTTTAACAACACTTGTATTTTGACATGAAGTCTGCTTGCTGGATGAAAATTAATTTTCTACAGGAATAAAAAACCTTGGAGTACTAACCTTAGGCATAAGTTCATAGTACTTGTAACAATGAGCCATTGTAGTATGATATCCTTTTTTATACTACTCTAAATCAACGAGTAATGTTTCATGTGTTTTCGTTTCATTCTCTTCTTGTTCTATCTCAAGTTCCATAAGAAGCTTCTGTAAACATTCTAACTTGTCCTCTTGACTAAGGATGTGACATGAATCCAAATAAGATAATAACAAGGAACACAAATCTTCACACCAATGATGCTTAGAAGACAAATCAATCCGTTTTCTAAAATTTTGAAAAGAAACGGTGTGCCACCAACCTTGTTGTTCTGTTTGATGAAGTACCTGGATCAAAATCTAAGCTTTCCATTATGAAGAAAAGAAACTCGTCATAACTCGATCTATTTGAACAATGAATTTTTCATGAAAAACTTTAGCTTTGGATTCTTCTTCCAGTGGAATCACCTTCCAATTGATTTTGTGATGTGTTGAGTCGCCAGAGAAAAAAAACAACCAGTATGTGCCTATGTGGTTGTTGCTCTCAGGCCTTAGAACTAAAACAATGTCATTCTTCCTGAGGACAATAATAGCAATCATTCCTCGACAACGATGCCAAAATGTTAGCACTCAAAAATTTCTTTGGGTTGTATCAAAGAAAACCCCAAGGTAACCGTTTCAACCAAATTTAGATTGTATTCTAAGCTATACAACCAAATAGCTTAGGGTTCTCTCAGATGTCTAATGTCTAGTAATAACTCAAGGGTTTCATCAATAAAGGCACAAAGGTCATATTATGCAATAGGAAATGTTTTTTTTTGTTTTAAAATGGTTGGTAGGACAAACAAGGAAAAGGTACCACTGGGCAATGGAGTCAAGGCCTGAATTTCAATGTTTTTACAGTCAACAGTTGGTTGGTTTCTTCCTACGTATTTAAGGCAAAATAGGTGCTATGCTAAGAAAATAAATGATGTGAGATGAGAGATGGAAAGGAGAAGAAATCCCACTACACTACAGGCATCAATCAGTGGATGAATCTCCAGTGCATCTTTAAAAGAAAGGACACAAAGATTAATTACTAAACAAAACATCAAATGAATATGAATTCTATAAAAGTAACCATTTACACATAACAAGCATCATCAATGTGAAAGGAGCATCAAACATGGATAAGCATCATCAATGTGAAAGGAGCATCAAACATGGATGAATTCCTACCACTTAATCTCAGACAATGCTAGAAAAAAAACATAATCATGGAAATGATATACAAGAAACACACATTGAACATAAACACCGTGATGAATCTCAAATTTCAAAAAAAGAAACTTATGCATTAACTTTAAAGAAATAAACAAGTTTTGATCCCCCTTACAATAGTCCTCCCACCTCTTTTAATAGAAAATTACATCAATCATATCTTTAGGAAGTTGAATCCTACTCCATGCATAAGATTCTATGACTTAGAGACATGTGGCAAACAAAAAATCCAACTAATTCCTTGATTCTTGGAAATTGTCTTTTAGAATAAATGCAACTGCAACCAACTCATTGCATGGAGATTTAGTGGAGATGAATCTTAGGTACAAGTGTCCCTTGGTATCTAACTACTATTTGAGAACCCATTCAAACCTCCTTAGACACGTGACATCCCTCCTACAACTCAGATTTATCAGACTGTTAGCGTTTGCAACGCAATTTCAGGATTCACTACAAACTTCCCTGTAGGTGATGATTTCCACTTTTCTCCAAAAAAAAGAACTGGGTAAGGTTGATTTTTGTTCAGCAAGTCAATGATATTACTATTCATCTCCACAAACAATTTCATAAGAACCCAGATCGACATTTTAAAGTTATGATAAAAATATGATTTTCTGTGTAATAGGTGATTTTGTAGCACGCAGTGAGTTTTGCAGCGCACAATGAGTTTTGCAGCGCACAATGAGTTTTGCAGCGCACAATGAGTTTTGCAGCGCACAATGAGTTTTGCAGTGCACAGTGTGTTTTGCAGCTCGCAATGTGTTTTGCAGCACACAGTTGCAAATGGAAATGAAAATAAGAAATGATAAATCTTCCTTTTGAAACTGACCCTTGGAGATGTTGGATGATGCCAGGTGCTAAAAACAATATTGGTGCTCACAGGCATGACTTTGCAAACTATTGACAAACCTCTAACCTTAGCTATGAAAATCATGGTACTAACACCTACATTGAGATCTATTCCCACATTGGGATGTGTGCAATCTCATGGTTCGTTCCTATAAATAGAGCATGTGCCCCCAACCGTACCCGTCTTACGCACTAACGTAAGAATTTTGTAGGTTTTTGTAACAAGTGGTTCACATGGCGTGGTTGTTAAGACACTAGGAATAAATCCTGAAAGTTCCGGGTTCGATCCACCACAATGCACATTTGGTTGTTTTTTTGTTATATGGTTATAACCATATACTAATATACACTAGCATATGGTTTAACGACCTTCATGGGATATGAAATTGGTTATATTACATTCCATGTGATCATAAACTACGGGTGGAGGGCTTAACCCTCGACCCTTTCTCCACCCATTCATTACAATTTACAACTTTAAATATATATGGTTCCACATATGGTTAATAAGAAAGTGTGGTGGTGTAATGGTAACAAAGGTATGTGTAAGATTATGGGAGGTCGTGGGTTCGACCCCCATCAACTCTCAAATTTTTATAAACATTAACCTTTAATGGCCAACGGGAGGTTGCCACATGGCATCCTCTTATTAGTCTATCCTTTCCACGTGTCAACAAATGATTAATCCACCTGTATGTACGGTATGAAACATCTCCTTCCTAGTCAGTCATACGATCATGCCACGTAGTGCCTTGTGATGCTACCACATCAACGTCGTACAATTGTTCCATGTGTCACCCTTGTAGTGGTGACATGTGTCACCTTCACTTTGACCCTTTGAATTTTTTCCTGGTTTGACCTAAACTTTGATTGGCTATAAATTTTGCACTTGAACTCCGTTTGAGGTGAATTTTATGCCGTTGGAAATCTATCGCTTTTGATCTTTTTTGGATCCTCCTAGACCTCTGTAAGTGTTCTAGATCCTCCTGGACCTTTGTGAGCATTCCAGATCCTTTTCTTCACACCTTCCCACTAAATAACTTTTGGTCCTCCAAAAGTATGAATATTTCAACAACTTAGTGATGACAAATCTTACTCGCTCTTCCATCTTGTTGAATATTCTGGGAATAGTCTTCATCTTTGATCTTATATATTAGATCAGTGTACTTCTATCTACTTTACTACAATATGGCTCTGAATTTGGCCTCTGGTACTGTCGCTAATAGATATAGCTCTGGTTTTGGCTCATAGATTCCCTCATAACAAAATAATAGATATAGCTCTGGTTTTGGCTCATAGATTCCCTCATAACAAAAGTATGCTCACTGTATCTCCGCAATATATAAATTTGAATCATGTATTCAACATCCATTCTCATCTCCTATTCTGTTGAAGATTGTCTATCTCATCCAATCATGAAACCAAGTCAAATGTTGATCTATGCCTTTCCATTTTGGAATCTCTGTTCCTGTACTATGGATGTATCTGTAGGAGTCTCTGAATGAATTCCTGGTCCATTGCCTTTCTCATGCCTTGAAAACAATTCTATTTGTACTATAACCATTTGTATTGAATTGCTTCTACTCAAGGTATACATCTACACGAACATGAAAAAATATCTTGAATATTCTTATAACATGCATCCTCTTACAAAGAAGATTATTTCTCCTTTACCAAATCTAGGAAGATTTACATTACTTTGATGCTCTTCCCTATTTTGATCTACATGTTCCAACCACTTGCATCCTTTTGTTTCTTTACCTTCAGTACTTCAAAATAAGAATATTGACTTAGAAAATTCAATCCATATGTATTCCTTTAGATGATAATAAGACAATACAATTGTCTATAGAGTTGTCGAAAGGCTTAGAAATTTTAAAAGATCCCTCTCACTCCTATAACAAAGTGGCTATATATAAATCCTTTACAAGATTCCTCTCACTTCAGACAATATGTAAGGTGGCTATATAGAAACTCTTTTACACAATTCCTCTCACTCTTAACAACATATAAGGTGGCTATATATAAATCCCGTTACAAAATTCCTCTCACTCTTATCAACATATAAGGTGGAAATATAGAATTTTTAAAGAATTCCTCTCACTCTTATAATCTACAATGAGTGGCTTACAAGCCTTCTAAATAGACTCTATGAGATATCTACATATCCATGTCAGATTACATTTAAAAATATACATATTTACAATGAAATATCTTCTGATGGATTGTTTATTCATGGACTCATCCTCCCCTTAGTACTGGAAGGAGTCTCATAGCTTCCTATCTCTGACAATGCCTCTGACACTAATGTTGAATCTAGGAAACCATTAAACTAGATTATAGGTCTTCCTAGTAACCTATATAACCTCTCCTTGCGAACACCAATCACTATTGTTGTGTCTTGAGTAGATTCCATTGAATACACAAGTACTTGGCCATTCTGGAATGTGACTTCATAGCCTTCATCTTCAAAATCCACAACTGAGAGTAGTTTTACTTTCAAATACAGAACATATAACATATGTTTTGTTCCAAGAAATCCTCCCAAATCAAGTTGGAATCTTACATATCCATACCCTTTTATTGCTTGTATGGTGTTAGTTCCATATCCTACATATAAATCTATGTCGATCTTTGAGAAATTCAGGAATACTGATCTCATCCCATTCATGTGGTGAGATGAGCCATTATCCACAAACCATTCCTTGATGTCTTCATATATCACTCTGTTACGAACAACCATTAGGAAGTATCCTTTATCAAGTCTTTCAAAAAGACTATTAACTTCATTTGGGGTTTATGCTTGTCTTCTAGTAAGTGACTTTACATCTTTCTGGTTTTTCTTCAGACGTAAGTGTGGATAAAGTATCCAACCCTTCTTGATCTGATTTTCACTATTACCACAATAAGAGAAAAGTATCTTGTTCCCATCTTGGAACCAAGATCCTTTTTTTTCATCCCCCCTTTTCCTTTTCTTTGAGAAATGATCTTTACTATTATCCTTCTTCTTGGATGTATTTTCTTGTACATATTGTCTTCTTTGACATTTCTCCATATAATGGTTACAAATTCCACAAGAAGCACATGGATACATATACCATTTACCTGTAGGAAACATATTCATTCCCTCTTTAGAATGCACATATTTATCTCGAGATGTCTTACATATGTTACCTTTCCCTAGACTGGAAGGTAATACTAATTACTTATGAAGGACCTATTCATTTGAAGTTCTGCTTGATTCAACCATCTTCGAGCATTCCTCATATTGACAGGAAAAAGAACAATAAGAAGAATCGTCCTTCTCCATCACACCCTTTGAAAGAGTTAGTTTCTCTTGCATCATAGACTTTACATTCTCTACTTGCCAATATTCATGGATTTATACTGACAGTGCCAATACCCAATCCTTGGTCTGCAATTTCCTTTCCAATTCATGAAAAATACCTCTATGGGATTCCTCACAACATATCAATCAATCTTAAATCTTATGCTTCTCTTCCTTGAGAGTTTGTAGTTGCATCCTTAACTCAAAATTATCCTTCTGAATCTTTCGATTAATGTTCTTTTGTAGCCTTAAATTCATGAGGGATTTACTCATTTTGTGATCTTAACAAGAGTCTTCAAAACCTTCACAAACTTAAGTCTTGGACCTTCTCACATCAAGATCTTTCAAATACATGTCAAAACTAGCTTTGATACCACTTGATCTGAAAATCATTAGATACCACTTATTCCTTTAAAATATACATATGAGCATCTAACTCGATTTAGAATTAATTATTGATTGTATTGAGGTGATTTGCAAAAAAATGGTGTTGTTCTTCTTATCCAAAATGTCATAAACTGATGATTAATTTGAAGAATTATGAGATAACACAACAAAAAATAAAAGAACTCAAATTATACAATATTGATTCCATAATTTAATTCATCTTCAAGTCCCACTTAGATAGTGAGATTGCTTCTCATAATCTCAAAATGTCAAATTACATTACAACATGGACTTACAAAAGCCATTTTTATGGATTCTCTTTAACTCCGCTACTCAAACTCATAAAATACGTTTACCATTGAATTCCTTGCGACATTCTGAGAAAAATGAATATAAAGTGGACCAAATTCTAAACTATCTCAATTTTACCCTCTTTACACTCCAAACTATGCACTATGGTGCTCATTAATGACAATCTGGACTAAGACTTTCACAAATGACCTCTTAGCACAAAAAGTACATCACCATCGTACTCTAAGAAAAAATGATAAAAATGAGTATAAACATGCCTATGCTTGGAAAATATACCTCATGGCACACATATCGAGACAATACCAAATTAGGCTCCTCTCCTTACATGTAAATCTATGCAATCCGTACCATACTTGGCCTTGAGATTCATGCCTACATTGGGATCTACACCAATATTGGGATGTGTGCAGTCTCAGGATCTATGCCCATAAATAGGGTGTGTGCCCCCAAATGTACCCATCTTACGCGCTAACACAAGTATTTTGTGGGTTGTTGTTACAAGTGGTTCACATGGCATGGTGGCTAAGACACCGGGAATAAATCCTGAAGGTTCCGGGTTCAATCCACCACAATGCACATTTGGTTGTTTTGTTGTTATATGCTTATAACCATATACTAATATACACTGGCATATGGTTTAACGACCTTCGCAGAATATGGCATTGGTTATATTACATTCCATGTGATCATAAACTATGGGTCGGGGACTTATCCCTCAGCCCTTTCTCCACCCATTCATTACAATTTACAACTTTAAATATATATGGTTCCACATATAGTTAAGAAGCAAGTGCGGTGGTGTAATGGTAAGGGAGGTATGTGTAAGGTTATGGGAGGTCACAGGTTCGACCCCTGTCGACTCCCAGATTTTGATAAACATTAACCATTAATGGCCATCCAGAGGTTGCGATATGGCATCCTCTAATTAGTCCATCCTTGCCATGTGTCGATAAACGATTAGTCCACCTGTATGTATGGTATGCCACATCTCCTGCCCAGTCAGTCATATAGTCATGCCACGTGGTGCCTTGTGATGCTGCTACGTTAATACCATACGGTCATACAATCATGCCATGTTTCACCCTTGTAGTGGTGACACATGTCACCTTCACTTTGACCCTTTGAATTTTTGTCTTGTTTGACCTAAACTTTGTTTGGCTATAAATTTTTCACACGAACTTTGTTTGATGCGATTTTTACGTCATTGGAAAGCTATCACCAATATCTATGCAATGATGTATTTTTAGAGAGCATTTAAGACGATCAAATTTTTAGCTTTTTTGGATCCTCCTAGACCTCTATGAGTGTTCTAGATCCTCTTGGATCTCTGTGAGTGTTCCAGATCCTCTTCATCACACCTTCCCACTAAAGAAATTTTGGTCCTCCAAAAGTATGAATATTTCAACAACTTAGTGATGACAAATCTTACTCACTCATCCATCTTGTCGAATATTTTGGGACTAAGTATTCATCTTGGAGACTATATATTAGATCAATGTACTTCTATTTGATTTGCTAGAATATGGCTCTGACTCTGGCCTATGGCACTATCGCTAATAGATATAGCTTTGGTTTTGGCTCATAGATTCCCTCATAACAAAAATTTTCTCACTATATCTCTACAATATCTAAATCCGAATCCTGTATTCAACATCCATTCTCATCTCCTTTTCTACTGAACATTGTCTATCTAAACCAATCATGAAACCAAGTCGAATGAAGATCTATGCCTTTCCCTTTTGGAATCTCTTTTCCTGTACTATGGATGTATCTATAGGAGTCTCTGAATGAATTCCTGTTCCATTTCCTTTCTCATGCCTTGAAAACAATTCTATTTGTACTGTAACCATTTGTATTGAAATGTTTTTTCTCAAGGTATACATCTACACGAACATGAAATAATATCTTGAATATGCTTATAACATGCATCCTCTTACAAAGAAGATTATTTCTCCTTTACCAAATCTAGGAAGATTTACATTACTTCGATGCTCTTCCCTATTTTGATTTGCATGTTCCAATCATCTGCATCCTTCTGTTCCTCTAACTTCGGTACTTCAGAATAAGAATATTGACTTAGAAAATTCAATCCATATGTATCCCTTTAGATCATAACAAGAGAATACAATTGTCTACACTATTGTTGAAAGGCTTAGAAATCTTAAAAGATCCCTCTCACTCCTATAACAAAGCGACTATATAGAAACCCTTTTACAAGATTCCTCTCACTTCAAACAATATGTAAGGTGGCTATATAGAAACCCTTTTACAAGATTCCTCTCACTCTTAACAACATATAAGGTGGCTATATAGAAATCCTCTTACAAAATTCCTCTCACTCTTATCAACATATAAGGTGGAAATATATAAATTTTACATAATTTCTCTCACTCTTATAATCTACAATGAGTGGCAAGATCCCTCTCACTCCTATAACAAAGCGACTATATAGAAACCCTTTTACAAGATTCCTCTCACTTCAAACAATATGTAAGGTGGCTATATAGAAACCCTTTTACAAGATTCCTCTCACTCTTAACAACATATAAGGTGGCTATATAGAAATCCTCTTACAAAATTCCTCTCACTCTTATCAACATATAAGGTGGAAATATATAAATTTTACATAATTTCTCTCACTCTTATAATCTACAATGAGTGGCTTACAAGCCTTCTAAATAGACTCTATGAGATATATACATATTCATATCAACTTACATTTACAAATATACATATTTACAATGAAATCTTTTCTGATGGATGGTTTATCCATGGACTCATCCTCCCCTTAGTACTAGAAGGAGTCTCACAGCTTCCTATCTCTGACAATGCCTCTGAAACTGATGTTGAATACATGAAACCATTAAACCAAATTATAGGTCTTCCTAGTAACCTATATAACCTCTCCTTTCGAACACTAAGCACTATTATTATGTATCGAGTAGCTTCCCTTGAATACACAAGTACCTGACCATTATGGAATGTGACTTCATAGCCTTCATCTTCAAAATCTGCAACTGAGAGTAGTTTTACTTTAAAATCTGGAAAATATAATATATGTTTTGTTCCCAGTAATCCTCTCGAATTGAACTGGAATCTTACATATCCATACCCTTTTATTACTTGTTTGGTGTTAGTTCCATATCCTACATAGAAATCTGTGTTGATCTTTGAGAAAGTTAGGAATACTGATCTCATCCCAATCATGTGGCGAAATGAGAAATTATCCACAAACCATTCCTCGATGTCTTCATATATCACTCTGTTAATACCAACCATTAGGAAATATTCTTTCTCAAGTCTTTCAACAAGACTATTAACTTCATCTGGGGTTGATGCTTGTCTTCTTGCATCTACATTTACATCTTTTTGGTTTTTCTTCAGACGTAAGTGTAGATAAAGTATCCAACCCTTCTCGATCTGTTTTCCACTCTTACCACAATAAGAACAAAGTATCTTGTTCCCATCTTGGAACCACGATCCCTTTTTTTCATTCCCCCTTTTCCTTTGATTTGAGAAATGATATTTACCTTTAGCCTTATTCTTTGATGGATTTTCTTGCTCATACTATCTTCTTTGACATTTCTCCATATCATGGTAACTAGTTCCACAGGAAGCACATGTATACATATACCATTTACCAGTACGAAACATATTCATTCCCTCTTTAGAATGCACATATTTCTTTGGAGATGTCTTACATTTGTTACCTTTCCCTAGACTAGAAGGTAATAATAATTACTTACGAAGGACCTCTTCATCTGAAGTTTTTCTTGCTTCAGCCGTCTTTGAGCATTCCCCATATTGACGGAAAAAAGAACAATATGAAGAATCATCCTTCTCCATCATGCCCTTTGAAAGAGTTAGTTTTTGTTGCATCAGAGACTTTACATTCTCTACTTGCCAATCTTCGTGGATTGATACTGATGGCGCCAATACCCGATCCTTGGTTTGCCATTTCCTTTCCAACTCATGAAAAATACCTCTATGGAATTCCTCATGACATATCAATCGATATTACAACTTCTTCTTCTCTTCCTTGAGAGTTTGTAGTTGCATCCTTAACTTAGAATTCTACTTCTGAATTTGTCGATTAATGTTCTTTTGTAGTCTTAACTTCATGAGGGAGTTACTCATTTTATTCTCTTAACAAGAGTCTTCAAAACCTTCACCAACTTAAGTCTTGGACCTTGTCACATTAACATATTGCAAATACACGCCAAAACTAGCTTTGATACCACTTGATCCAAAAATCCTTAGATACCACTTATTCCTTTAAAATATACATATTAGCATCTAACCCTATTCAGAATTAATTCTTGATCGTATTGAGGTGATTTGCAGAAAAATGATGTTGTGCTTCTTATCCAAAATCTCATAAACTGATGATTAATTTGAAGAATTATGAGATAACACAACAAAAAATAAAAGAACTCAAATTATACAATATTGATGTCATAATTTACTTCATCTTCAAGTCCCCTCTAGATAGTGAGATTGCTTCTCATGATCTCAAAATGTCAAATTACATTAAAACATGGACTTACAAAAACCAATTTTATGGACTCTCTTTAATTCCACTACTCAAACTCATAAAATAAGTTTACCATTGAATTCCTTACGACATTCTGAGAAAAATGAGTACAAATTCCACCAAATTCTGAACTGGCTCAATTTTACCCTCTTTACACTCCAAATTGTGCACTATGGTGCTCATTAATGACAATCTGGACTAAGACTTTCAAAAATGACCTCTTAGCACAAAAATCACATCACCATCGTACTCCTCTCAGAAAAAATGAGAAAAATGATTATAAACATGCCTATGTTTGGACAATATACCTCGTGGCACACATATTGAGACAATACCAAATTAGGCTCCTCTCTTTGCACGTAAATCTATGCAATTCGTACCATACTTGGCCTCGGATCCATGCTTACATTGGGATCTACACCAACATTGGGATGTCTACAGTCTTAGGATCCATGCCCATAAATAGGGCATGTGCCCCCAACTTTCCCGTCTTACGCTCTACCATACTCATTTTGTGGGTTGTTGTAATAAGTGGTTCACATGGTGTAGTAGTTAGGACCCTGAGAATAAAACCTAAAGATTCCGGGTTCGATCCACCACAATGCACATTTGTTTGTTTTGTTGTTATATGGTTATAACCATATACTAATATACATTGGCATATGGTTTAACGACCTTCACAAAATATGGCATTGGTTATATTACATTCCATGTGATCATAAAATATGGGTTGAGGGCTTATCCCTCGGCCCTTTATCCATCCATTCATTACAATTTACAACTTTAAATATATATGGTTCCACATATGGTTAAGAAGAAAGTGCGGTGGTGTAATGATAAGGGAGGTATGTGTAAGGTTATGGGAAGGGATGATTTTAAGGATGGAAATTTATATTAAAATGTAGAAACATGGGCTAATCTTACTTGTCCTTAATATCCAAAATACAAAATGTTTGGTGATTTTTTTGTAAAAATATTCAAATTTATAAGGATTTTGTATAGTTTATACAATTTTTTGGCGATTTTAAAGGTAAAATAATTTTATTCTATGGAATTTGGGCAAATCGTTTTTAGAAAAAAATGAAATTAGCGAATCGTTTTTTGGGAAAAACCATGAAAAATTATCCCATTTGGGAAATTTAGCCCCTAAAATCATCTATGGTTATGGGAGGTCGCAGGTTCGACCCCCATCGACTCCCAAATTTTGATAAACATTAACCATTAATGGCCAATGAGAGGTTTCCACATGCAATCCTCTCATTATTCTATCCTTGCCACGTGTCGACAAATTATTAGTCCACCTATATGTATGGTATTCCACATCTCCTACCTAGTCAGTCATATGGTCATGCCAGGTGGTTCCTTCTGATGCTGCCACCTCATCATCACACGATCATGCCATGTGTCACCCTTGCAGTGGTGACATGTGTCACCTTCACTTTGACCCTTTGACTTTTTGCCTTGTTTGACCCAAACTTTGATTGGATATAAATTTTGCACATGAACTCCGTTTGAGGCGATTTTTACGCCGTTGGAAAGCTATCGTCGAGATCTATGCAATGATGTATTTTTATTAGAGAGAATTTGAGACGATCAAATTTTGAGCTTTTTTGGATCCTCCTAGCCCTATGTGAGTGTTTTGGATCCTCCTTGACCTCTGTGAGTGTTTCAGATCCTCTTCATCACACCTTCCCACTAAAGAATTTCTGGTCCTCCAAAAGTATGAATATTTCAACAACTTAGTGATGCAAATATTACTCACTCTTCCATCTTGTCGAATATTTTGGAACTAATTCTTCATCTCGGATCTTATATATTAGATCAATGTAATTCTATCTACTTTTCTAGAATATGGCTCTAACTCTGGCCTCTAGCATTGTTTCTAATAGATATAGCTCTGGTTTTGGCTCATAGATTCCCTCATAACAAAAGTTTGCTCACTGTATCTTTGCAATATCTAAATCTAGATCCTGTGTTCAACATCCATTCTGATCTCCCTTTTTGTTGAAGATTGTTTATCTCAACCAATCAAGAAACCAAGTTGAATGTCTATTTATGCCTTTCCTTTTTGGAATATTTGTTCCTGTACTATGGATGTATCTGTAGGAGTCTCTCAATGAATGCCTGGTCCATTTCCTTTCTCATGCTTTGAAAACAATTCTATTTGAAATGTAACGATTTGTATTGAATTGCTTTTGCTCAAGGTATACATCTACATGAACATGACATAATATATTGAAGATGATTATAACATGCATCCTCTTACAAAGAAGATTATTTCTCCTTTACCAAATCTAGGAAGATTTACATTACTTTGATGTTCTTTCCTATTTTGATCTACATGTTCCAACTTCCTGCATCCTTTGTTCCTTTACCTTTGGTACTTCAGAGTAAGAATATTGACTTATAAAATTCAATCCATATTTATCCCTTTAGCTGATAACAAGACAATAAAATCGTCTACATTGTTGTCGAAAGGCTTAGAAATCTCAAAAGATCCCTCTCACTCCTATAACAAAGCGGCTATATAGAAACCCTTTACAAGATTTACCTCACTTCAAACAATATGTAAGGTGGCTATATAGAAACCCTTTTACAAGATTCCTCTCACTCTTAGAAACATATAAGGTGGCTATATAGAAATCCTTTTACAAAATTCCTCTCACTCTTATCAACATATAAGGTGGAAATATGGAAATTTTACAGAATTCCTCTCACTTGTATAATCTACAATGAGTGGCTTACAAGCCTTCTAAATAGACTCTATGAGATATCTACATATGCATATTAGCTTACATTTACAAATATACATATTTACAATGAAATCTCTTCTGATGGATGGTTTATTCATGGAATCATCCTCCCCTTAGTACTAGAAGGAGTCTTACAACTTCCTATCTCTGACAATTCCTCTAACACTGATGTTGAATCCATGAAACCATTAAACCATGTTATAGGTCTTCCCAATAACCTATATAACCTCTCCTTGCGAACACCAAGCAATAATGTTGTGTCTTGAGTATCTTCCCTTGAATACACAAGTACCTGGCCATTCTGGAACATGACTTCATAGATTTCATCTTCAAAATCTATAACTGAGAGTAGTTTTACTTTCAAATATGTGTAACGACCCCTTCGTTATGTCTATGAATAGCGAAGTACAATAGAAATTTTCTTCTTCTTTTTTTTTTTTTTTAAAGAAATAAGAAATTAACAACATCACATAATTCATATCAATGCAAAA
>CBVK0100231504.1:0-10633 GCA_900067695.1 Picea abies | reverse complement strand
CATGTCCTTTTCCCATAAAGTCATTCTTACTTTATTGTGTAATTCCTTAATCATACACATAAGTTGACAGTTGAATATATTTTTCTATCTTCACTTTGGTTGGTTTGTGTTGTCTTGGTCTTGACCTCACGAGAGCACCGGAGAAAAGCGGGAGCAACAGAGACCCTAAGAAGCGATACAAAGGTATGTTACTTGTTCCTCCCTACTAACTAATTCAAAGGTCAAAACTTAGGGAAAGAGTCATGTCTTGTCATGTTTTGTTCTAGATCCAGGTGGATCTAGGGAGATCAGTTAGTGTATGCACCTACCGATTAGTCTGATAACAAGAATTTAGAGCAGAAAACAGTCAATCACCTCCATACGAGGACAAGCAGAGAATTCAGACTGGATGCCAACATTAGATATTTCAATATGGGAGATATTATACTAGACTTAGGCTCCAAAGTAAATGCGTTACCCAAGAAGACATGGTAGTGTATGGGAGATCCCACACTAGGATATTCACTAGTCCAGTTGAAGTTAGAAAATCAACACAAAGTTCTACCAATTGGAATTCTTAAAGGTGTGACACTAGATTTGGATGGAGTGCGCACAAAGTCATAATTTGAAGTAATAGAGATTGTAGATGGCACAACACCATATCCATAATTGCTTGGAATGGATTGGTAATTTGTTAACCAGTACATAATCAATTTGAAGAAAAGGAAAATGACATTTGAATCAGGAGAATACAGAGTCATTGTGCCATTAGACCCTTCAGAAGGAGAAAGGTTTGTAGAACACACGTGTCTATATCTAGAAGAAATAAACCAGTTGTATAGAACCAATGCACGAGAAGAAGATTACGTCAACCCAACTACAGATGGGGTAATCAGCTAGAGAAGCATCACATCATGTGCTTATAACTCAAATACAAGTCTGGAGAATTGGTATCAAAGATTACATGAAATTTCCACAAGAAGGTGTGCAAGAATAGACCACGCAGTAAGATGGATTGGTACAAAGATAAGGGAACCTCCCATTTTTCATGGGGTAAATGATTTAGAGGAATCTCTAATACAATATGAAGAGGAAGTAGGAGAAAATTAGAGGCTATTATCCCTAGATATTGCACTCAAGGCTACACCTGCAATATGGTGGGGTGTGCATAAAGAAATAATTTGGGACTGGTACCAATGTAACTGATTACTGTGCATTAGATTCAGCACGGAATAGGGCAACAATAAAATGCAGAGGTATGATGGGAAAGGGACACCAGAAGAACACTTGGAGAAGTGTAGAATGCAATGAAGGATGACACCACCAGAAGAATGGTCTCATCATTTCATCCACATATTATAAGGAATCCCAGAAAAATTATATGTAGACCAAGAGATGTGCAGAGGTACTACTGAATAGATAGTATTACAACATAATTTTATATTAACCTTCTCATTTGAACATGGGAACCCAAACATTGATTCAACATTGAAGAAGATAAAAGGTATAATATTTATTGATGAACCAGAGGTTGAAATCATGACAAAATATCAACAATAGAACAAACAAACAGTCAAAGAACTATTGTCATGTTATCAGGTTGAAGAATAGGCACCAGAAGAAGATGACCCACGCATGCAACATTCAGATTATAGAAATTGAAGGATAAAGAGAGGTGGAAGTTCCATATCTAGAATCAAAAGTATTTGTTGCATCTATCAAGGTGAATAAAGTTAACATTGGGACAACTGATAATCCTAAATTGGAAAGTAGTGGAGACTATTGGGATGAAAAAATAGTGGAAAGAATAACATAGTTACTATGCAAATATAGTGACATGTTCCCAACAACCTTTATAGAGATTAAAGGAATAACAAGAGAACTAGGAGAGATGAAGATACCTCTCAAACTTGAGGCAAGACCTGTTAGGAAGAGACCTTATAGATTGAATCCGGTATAAAAGCAGAAATTGAAGGTAGAAATTGACAGAATGTTGGAAGCTAATATCATAGAACTAGTAGAGGAATCTGAATAGATAAGTCCTATGGTAGTGCAAGAAAATAAACAAGGGGGAATAAGGATCTATGTGGATTTGAGAAAATTGAATGATGCTTTCTTACATGACCCTCTTCCCACCCCTTTCACAGATGAATTATTAGAGAAAGTGGGAGGCCATGAAGCATACTCATTTACAGATGGATTCTCAAGTTACCATCAGATCAAGATAGCCCTAGCAGACATGTATAAGGCTACTTTTTATATAGAATGGTGATCCTACCAGTACACATTTATGCCATTTTGGATAAAGAATGTACCAACCATATTTTCAAGAGTAGTCATAACCGCCTTTAAATGATTCATACATTAGTTTTTAGAAGTATATCGGGATGATTGGATTGTATATAGTTTGTTAAAAGATCATGTAGAAGTATTAAGTCTAGTTTTGTAAAGATGCATGCAGTGTCAGATATCATTGAATATAAAGAAATGCATTTTTGGAACACCTTTTGGCATATTGTTGGGTCATATAGTCTATAAACAAGTTTTACTAGTGGATCCTTCTAAGATCGCAATCATTTTCAATTTACCACCACTAAAATCAGTGAACCAAATGAGAGCAACACTAGGACATACAGGCTATTACATGAAATGCATAAAGGGGGGTATATGCAGATTATTGTGAAAATGGAAAAATTGTTAAAGAAGGATATCAAATTCCAGTGCAATGAAGACTGTCAACAAGTGTTGGAAACCTTAAAAAAAATATGGTCACGAAACCTATCCTAGTATTCTCGGATTGGGAAAAGACATTTCATGTGCATGTAGATGCATCAGCCATGGCACTTGGAGAAATTATGGTGCATCCATGAGCAGTGGATTTAGACCACCCTATAGCCTTTGCAAGCAGAAAATTGTCAAAATCATAGCAAAATTACAACACCAAAGAAAGAGAAGGCTTAGCCATGGTGTATGCACTTCAGAAGTTTCGGCACTATTTGTTGGGTAAACACTTTAATATGTTCCTAGATAATTCTTCCCTAAAATATTTAGTCAACAAGCCATTGTTGGGGGGCAGGATCTATAGATGGTTGTTGTTATTTCAAGAATTTGATTTCGAAGTGACATTCAAACTAGGGAAGATGAATGCAGGACCTGATCATCTGTCAAGAGTCACTAATGGAGAGGAACCTACCAACTTGGAAGACAACTTCCCTGATGTGTAGTTTTTTTCAGTACAAATAGTTGATGAATATTTTGTTGATATTATTGAATACTTAAGTACATGGATCGCACCACAATAATTTATCACTACTCAAAAGAAAAATCCGATATTCAGAGCTGCAGACTATCAACTGATTGCAGGACACTTATATAATATGGGCGTAGACAACAATTTTAGAAGGTGTGTATTAGAACATGAAATGCCTATAATTTTGGTAGAAGCTCATGAGGAAATAGCTAGAGGAAATTATGCAAGAAAAGATATTGTGTTCAAGGTATTGCGCATAGGATTATGGTGGCCAATGGTCCACATAGATTCTAAGTAATATTGCTAGACATGTGATGTTTTTCAAAGAGTGGGAAAACCCAACAGAAGGGATGAGATGCCCCTAAGACCACAAGTAACTTTGCAGGTATTCGACAAATGGGAAATAGACTTTATTGGACCAATCAATCCACCAGTGAGAAGATAAGGAGCAAGATATATCATCACTGCGACAGAATATTTAACAAGATGGGCAGAAGTAGCACCATTCAAATACTATAGCGTAGAGACATCAACACACTTCTTGTTTGAGCAAGTGATCACCAGGTTTGGTTGTCCAAGAATTTTGATGAGTGATCAAGGCACTCACTTTATCAATAGTAATATCAGAGCTATGACTGAGTATTTTGAATTCTATCACCAAAAGAGTACACCATACCATCCCCAGGCAAATGGAACAATAGAATCCTTCAATAAGATCCTGGAGAATGCTCTAACAAAGATCTTCAATGTCAATAGGGATGATTGGGACTTGAATACTAGAAATACTATGAAAATACATGAATACATGTAATAAGTTGACAGGAAAGACACCATTTAGGTTGGTATATGGGCAGGAAGTAGTAGTACCATTAGAATTTGTGGTACCCATTCTTCATGTAGCAGCAATTACTAACATGGCGGAAAGAGGCGCAATAAAGGAAAGGTTAAACCAAATAATGGAGATGGAAGAGGATGGGATTCTGGAAGGAGTTCACCAAGAAGTAAATAAATCTAGAGACAAAGCCTGGCATGACAGACATATCAAGAGGAATAGTTTCAAGGAAGGAGACCTAGTCTTGCTCTATGCCACTAAAGTTTTTCAACACCCTGGTAAGTTTAGATTGCATTAGCTAGGTCCGTATGAAGTAAAGACAATCACATATGGGGGATCTATGTAGTTAAAGGATCTGGCAAGAACATAATTGAAGGGAATGATCAACAGGAGTCGACAAAAATAATGGAAAAAATCACTCGCAGTTGTTACTACAAAAAACATCAGAAGACAGTGCACAGTACAAATTGGAGTCGGCGCAAATGCACACAAAAAGTGAAAATTGAATATGATCAGTTCTATAAATGGAGGAAAGAACATGATTATTCAACACTTAGTGAATTTGGATCTCAGAGCGAGAAAAATATTACATGCCCTAGATATCAATTCATGAAAGATAAATCAAGGTTGTGAAAGTTGGAAAAAAGGAATCCACCAAAGTTTGGGTCTCCAAGAAAGTTCGTCCAAATTACTCAACCAGGCCAAAGGCGCAAGGAGAGAATGAAACAACTAGAGCACGTGGTAGAGTTGGAGTATGTTACCACCTTGGACCCAGAATATATTATCCTGATGCAGGTCGAGGAAGATATCCCTACAGCATAGCAAGGTGAAATAGGGAATATTTTTGGGGCCCAGAACAAAATTTCAAGCCCTAACCTCAAGACACCCACAAATCCCAACGAAACAGTGGGACCGCGACAGCCCCAGGAACATGAAGAGGTGTTGATGGAAGACATCACTGACCGGCCAGATTCTATAGGTGAAGAAGAGGGCATAGAAGCAACAGAGGCCATCACATCTATTGTGGGATAGAAAAGAAAAACACTAGACTCCTTGGATATTTCCCTCTCATTTCTCCCAGACGCATTCGTCACTATCGATGACATGTTTGGAAAGGTACCCAACCTGAGGTATGTTGATCACAACATGCATGATGCGACCAAATTTCCAGATTTGGTCGAGGAAAACTACTTGATAAACATGGGGGAAATTTGACCCCTAGTTCGACCCGTGTTAGATCCCACATAGTGGATCACGAGGCTTTACAACTTAGGTATTATAAATCTCTTAGACATACCACATTTTGGGTGCGGCAAGAATGTCAACCTATGTGTCAAACTAGTCATTTGCATCCATTAAGGAATCATGTGGATGTATATACTAGTGAATATCGACGTGGCATTGATTTACAATATCACAGGACTTATCACAATTGGCACGCACCCCAAAGAATACTTAGAAAAAAATTCACATGAGAAAGAACTGGAAGAACAGGATAAAGTGTAGTTCGATACCACTCGAGGAAACAAAATCATTGTCATCAAATATATTAATGAAAATGAAACAAGGTTCGCCAGCAAAATAATGGCATGTAAACTATTGAGGAAGTGTCGTAGAGAGGAATCACCAACAGTTGTCATTGCAGTGGCAACGAAGCGCACTAAGGGAGTTATGCTCAGTTGAGTGTCATACCTACTGAACCAATTCCTAATAGATTTTTGAGATGCACAGGATAATGGGACTGAGTTCCATTATTCTTAGTCAATAATATTGATAGCCTTGGAAGGGTGGAAGGAATCCAAGTTTTTCAACATTCTTGGACATGATGGGAAAGTTTTATGTGGTCAAGTACGAGTCCCTCTAACAAGAAAAGGACAACAAGATGTAGCAGGCCAATAACACGGTGTTTTCCATGCTGCTAGAAGAAATCCAACATCAAACAGTGTATGTGTGACACATACCTATGGAGGTAGTGCAGGAGATAGAGAGGATAGCCAAATTCAATGCCTCTCGGCATCATGTATGGATCCAACCTGCAAGGGATCCCAAGAAGGTGTGGTTTAAAATGCAGTATTGCATCATGAGGGAGGAAGTGGAATGGATCATCAAATATTGGCTTGCGTAGCGGCAATAATATTGGCTTGCGTAGCGGCAATCACCAATAGTAAAACCAGCCATGAGGAAAGGCACATTGCAGTCCTCCAAGCCTAAATATATGACCGAATTAGGCTCGTCAGCCCCAACAGGTAGCTTGGATGACAATACTAGGACAGTCGCAGTGTGAACCCTACCAAGTGGGAGCAACATAGTACCGAAATGATCGAGGAGGACACCAAAAACAACAAAGACAGGAATCCAACCATAGATTGGTAAGAAGGCTACCTCACAAGCTGCAGAAGGAACAACCCTGGAAAAAAAAAAGTGAGGTGCAACCCTCAGTAATAGAAAGGAAGCCCATAAAAGGAAAAGATGTGTGCAAGAAGAAAAATTATGAGACAGAAGACCCAGACATCACCCTGACATGGGATGATGCATAGCTCATCATGGACAAGGTCCAAGATAGGAGAAAATAAGTGGTCATAACTGCAGAGGCACAAAGGGAAAAAATTATGGCTAAGCTCCTAGAGGTTCATGAAAACATAGATTAGCTACGGATCCGGGAAGAATCAAAGGTCACTGCATAGCCACAGGAGAAGAGAGAGAGGCCACTTGCACAAAATGAAGGTGAAGAGACTATGTAGTTTGTTTTCCATTGTAGGGAAACATTTTTGGTAACACACTAGATGATCTTGTTCGATTAGGAGACAACGCAAAAACCACTGGAAGAAGTGGAACAAGTCGATATGGTCATAGCAAAAATACCTAGAAAGGCCTTATACAGGATACATGTCTGTGTCATGCAATACGTGCATTCGAGGGCCCATGCGGATGCCACAAATTTAGAGGTGGGTATAGGGGTTGCAGAGATGCTTCAAATAACATGCAACCAATTGACTTCAAAGAATATGGAAGAGAAAGAATGTGCATACAAACTGGAGCAGGGATTGATAGCGGTGTACAACCACATCCCTAACAACGTGTAGGCAACAAAGAGAAGTGTAGAGGAGAATATCAACCTCATTGTGAAAAAAATCGATGAGTACAAGAAGGATATCGAGGAAATCAAGGAGAATTTCAATGCCATGACTCTGTCTGAGGTCCGAGAGAAGAGGAAAGAAGAACTTGCACTCCAAATGGTAGAAATGGAGAAACAAGTGAGCGCAGTAGTAGAATTGTTTGACAGAGCTGTGCAACATGGAGAAACAAGTGAGCGCAGTAGTAGAATTGTTTGACAGAGCTGTGCAACTCTGGACAACACTGGAAGATGATGACCAGGTCCAAAATTGGGACTAGGAAGAAGAAAGACACAACACAGCCATACAAGACCTCAAACAAAGGTAGAAAACAATGAGCATCATAGAGCACCAGAAAGGTACTCAAGATATGAAGAAGTTGCAGTCATAATTGAAAGTAGATGAGATGCATAAGTGGGAAAGATAAGTGCAAGTAGAACCCCTTCAAGATCAAGCAGTGAATAAGAGCATGACATAAGCATAGATAGCATGCAAATCATTGATCCAGGAATATATCACAACGCAAACAGTGGAGGAACTCACAGAAAAAGTCATGCAGGTTTAGGAAAGAGGAAGGGAACTCATAGACAAGTTCCAAAGCCTGCCAGAGGCTATTCATGGAGTGCCCACTACCTAGGTGGCTCGGGATGAGCCACATGTCAATGTTGGGATATTATTGGGAATGGGCCTATTTTGAGGAAATACCTAATTTTGAAGGGTAAAACCCAATTTTGGAGAACAACTGACAGGAAAAGCAGCACGTACGAGGGAAAGTCGCATGAAAAGGAAGAAATCATGCAAGGCATGAAAGAAGGAAAACCTAACCATGTTAGGGTTAAGGTTTTGGTAAGATATTGTAAAATCTAAGAAGTTCTAAATTAGTATAAATAAGAGGTTTAGCTCGAGGGTCAAGTTTTTGGTTCCAAGTGGTTGTTCGAAGTGGGTGTTTAGGTTTTGAGTTATTGTAAAGATACCAAGATACATTTTGATACAATTTTGTAAGATGGTGAGTTTTAGAAGGTTCAAGTAGGATAGGTCTTGATGTTTAGATCATAAGTTGAGGATCCTGGTGTGATTTAGTCCACCTCACAGAGGTTGTGGAACATTTTTCATGATTGTATGATCGAAATTGTAATGTGAATAACACCATATATTGCAAAAATATAAATAAAAGAGCCTAAGAATACAGATATTTGTGGACGTATCTCAAGAGGGGGTGAACCATGGTAAAACCTATGTTATGTGTGATGTGATTGCATATTTTTATTCTATCAGTAGTTAGATTACGAATGGATGAATGAATATTTTTGTTAGAAATATTAGAATGCATGCATAATCTTAACAGGTGAATATATATAATGAATAATAGGGATAATAACTTGATCAAGGCATGAAGGAGATTAATATAATCCCATATCCCCACTCATTCCTAGACTTCAAGCACCTGAGCAGTGTAGTCGCCCATAGAACTATCTTGGGTGAGACTACACAGTATATTCTGTGTGATGGGTTGCCTTCTGGTTTACCAGGAGGACCGACAGTTTTAGAGGGTTTTGTTGGAAACCTGGTTAGATCTGAACCTAGGTCAGCCCAACAAGTAGTTAGAAAGAGTAATAACCAACACTACCTATGGCCACAACTAGACTATCCCACAAGTCTGGTAAAGATCACATTAAACTTATACACTTATCTTCAACTGAAATTTTAATCTTAATAGATAATAACCGACTTACCAAAATATTGAATGTGTTCAGATGCTTTGTCACCAGGTATCCATCTCTCATCCTCAGGTTATATAGATTCTTCCATAGGAACAGTTTATTTACCAGGGAATTTGACTGATATAAATTCCCCATCTTATCCCATAAATCCTTGGTTGTAGCTTTCCCTGACACATTTAGTAATACTGAATCTGAGAGGCACAATCAGCTTATTCTCTTCGCCTTTTGATCCAACTTTTTCTAGTCATGTATTGGTGTTTCTGTAGGTATAGTACCTAGATTCACTGTAATCCATTGATCTTTGTCTACCAACATATCTTCCATATTAATCTTCTATTGCCCTTGACAAAGTTTTGGGAGATACTTGGTCATATTTGACCATTTTTGGGACTTCGACTCCCTATCGAAGGAAGTGCACAAGACAAAGCAAAGATCACGGGATCTCATCCCACTTTGGGTCCTTTTTGGGTTTTGGGGATAATATAATGGGATTGGGATGTCAGCCCATGGGTTTACCCACGTTTAGGCCCACCTTTTGTAAATGTATAAGTACAAGTCTAGGCTATATAAGAAGAGGTTAAAAAAAGAGAAAAGTTAGTAGTGGATTAGTGCTAAGAGTTGATCTATGTGAGAAACTTACAAAGTTGAGTGCAAGTATTGTAAGCGCCGAGAAAAAGTATTGTAAGTGTTGAGTGCACTGATTGTAAGGAGGCTTTGTGCTAGATCTACTTGGGGAAGGAGGATCTGGCGAGGTGTGTGTAGATATCTTTTCCTATGAAGAGTAGGATATTGATAAGATCTATGCTATAACCTAATTGACTAAAGCTAATACAGAAGAAGAGTTGGTGGATGTAGCCCCAGAGTGGAGGTGAACCACGTAAATGTTGTGTGTTGTGCTTTGTGCTTATTCTTAGATGTTTTTTATTGCTAAGTTCTTAGATTAGATTGGATAGATCTATTCTTTCTTTGTTCTTATGAGATGTGAATGAATGTTAGATCTGATATATATGAATATGCTTAGTGTTGATATACTGGAGTTGATCTTTTTTACTCTTGCTAAGTGCTGAAATATTAGATCTAAGTGAATGTTGTGATTCTTTGTACCTTCTATGAAGTATAATAAGGAATTTATATTGATCAATGACCATGCTAAGTGCTTGATAAGTGTTGAAATTGTAGATTTGTGTCCCATCTAAGGTTGCAGACACATGAGTCTTGCAACCACCCCTGCCTCTACCTCAGGTGAGACTTCATCTGCTTCATAGGTGTTGCAGAAAGGGCCGATAGTTAGGGTTTTGTTGGTGCGTTGTTGTAAGAGTTGAAACCCGAGTTTTCCCCTATGCCAACAAATGGTTCCGTTGTCTGGGATGGAACTATGATTGATGGGAACTGAGAAAGAAAATCTTTGTGCAAAGATTCGGTCTATAAACTATGAAATATGTGTGCGTAGATTTGTTTCCCTAGTGTACAGATTTTCATTCGACCCATGAAGATTTGTGCTAAAAAGAGAAGGCCAGATCTGAAGAAAAGAAGCAAGATCCGAATGCTTTGTGCTCTAAGAAAGGTAAAATTAGAAGTTTCTAAGGAAAAAAGGTGAGATCTATAGAAAAGAGGTAAGATCTGTAAGCTTTGTGCTCTGATAGAGGTAAGAATAGTCAAAAAAATTTAGATCTGGAAGCTTTGTGCTATGCAAAAGTAAAATAAGTGAAAATTTTTGTTTCTAGAGTATGGATCTAGG
>CBVK0100231490.1:0-10277 GCA_900067695.1 Picea abies | reverse complement strand
CGGAGGGAATGCGATGCAACGCCTTCGACTCTACCCCAACGGCGGACAGAACCAATTCGCCGATGGAATTGCGCACCGCGAGGCTCGCAATGCTGTCGGCGTCGATTTGTTGCGGCCATCGAATATGAAATGCATCCATCGAATATGAAACACGCGGACCGCTGAAACGCACGGACAGCTGAGGAGGAAGTTGAAGTTAATAATTCAAACGTGGCAATTATATGGTGTTACAGTAATTTCTTAATATGATTAGGTAAATGTTAAAAAGTAAACAGGTTAACTGATGCATTCAGAAATACAAGGAAGTTATGAAGAATAAATCACATTCATTGATTTGGAAGAACGACATAATAATTTTATTATACATCAATAAACGATGTATATATAAATATATATTATTATAAACAATATACAAATACATGCTTATTGCTAATCACTATTGATCGTTGAACGTATTCATTTATAGGTTATCTCTCTTTCCCTGTATCAGACATAAAATACATTATTTAATTGTTGATATTTGAAATTGTATTAAGTAATAGTTTTATTATACATCAATGAACGATGTATATATAAGTATATATTATTATAAACAATATACAACTACATGCTTATTGTTAGTCACTATTGATCGTTGAACGTATTCATTTATAGGTTATCTCTCTTTTCTTGTATCAAACATAAAATACATTATTTAATTGTTGATATTTGAAATTGAGTATTGAAGAAATCATATGTCACATTAAAGATACAAGTTACAATTACAAATAGTTAATTTGATAGTTAATTTCATTAGTTAAGTATGGAACTTAAGTAGGATTATGATTTTCATTTTCTAAATTTATTTAGGATCATAATTTTATATGATAATATTTTTATATGAAATAATGAAATGAATCTTCATCATTAAAATTGTTCATAATGAAATTAAATAAAATTATGAATTTGATATAATAATATTCACTTAACTAAATATGAAAAAAATATAATTAAATAATATAAGGAATTTTTAATTTGTTATATTATGAATAACAAATTAATTGTTCACGAATAAGAGGAGGAAGGAAGGGAATCATTCATATATGCAATAATTCCATTAGAAGTAGAAAGCAGAAAAAAACAAAAGTGACCAAAGATTAATTCAATGGATTAAAGTATCTTCGAAGGGGTCAAGTGGCGATAAGTGGTTTCTCATATATTTAACCCTTTTAAGCTTTTGCATCCAAGAGGATACTATGCAAATCCTTATTTGTATTTTATAAATGATAAAAAGAAAGATATATAATTATGAATAATTTTTTTTTTATAAATGATAAAAACAAAACCTATATAATTATGAATAATCTTGTTAATAGACATGTTCAAACATGAAATTTTATTGCTTAATTTAAATATAATGTTTCATATTTGTAAAGAGACAAACCAAGACACATTCAAAATTCCTTAGATACATATACATAGGTATAAGCAAATAAAATTTCAAGGAATGAAAGGGAGCAATGAAACAATAATTGGCAATCATTTAAGATTGTTTTCTGATAAAGGTTGTGGTGCTTGTATTGAATGGAAAACAAAAACTGTGATTTTACCCAGAAGATTGTGCCGCTTGAAGATGCAATAGATTCGTTGTTGTGGGCATTTTTGATGGATTAACATGAACTACAAAGCATGAGCTATTGTGCTACTGCAAAAACTATTTATTTAAATTTTGTTTAGCGAGTTATCTTTGGCTGAACATTATAAAGTAGAAATTGTAAATTAATTATATTTGCTTTCAATATTATGAAAAATCTCAAATACAGAATACAATTTCCCATCGAATAGCCTGAACACACAAACGATTTACATTTACGGCTGGAGGTTTAAAAAAAAAAAATCCAACTATGTTAAAAAAGGAGATAAAGTAAGAAATGACAAACTATCAAATAAAATTATATGTTTCATATAAATTAGATCCTTCAATCCAATGTTTATGACAGATTGTCAATCATTGACTACCTACCCAGTCAACAGAAGAAACCAACCAGTTCACAGAGAGAATCATATCCACCTTCTCCATGATAAAGTAACCACTCATGCGATGAATTCCAATTCCTCGACGAAAAATAGCAAACCTCATAACAAAAGAAGGGGAAACATATAATCAAAAAATATTTAAATTTTCTATTTTAATAATATTCTAATTATAAAGTTTTCATTGCTGTACAACTCGATCTAGTATGTAATGACATTAGAAAGTTTATTTTACATTTAATATGGAAAAACAGTGTTGACGATAAAAATCGCAACGAGGATTTCGCCCACAAAGTATTGCTAAAGCCTATTATTATAAGATAATGATATATGTAATACTAGTAGGTGGGACCCCATTGTAGATTGGACGATCACGTCTGGTTATTATTTGATTTTTATACTTAGTTTTCTTTGTGATATAATAACAGATGAATAATGCATGCTATGTGTGGGTTTCATGCTCTAAGCTCCAAATTATTTATATGAATGGCTTATATTCACGATTATGGAATTGTTGTTTAAGACATGAATTGTCACATTTTGTACATGCACAAGACACATGTTAGTTATAAGAGGAAATAAGAGAAACATAAAATAGAAAAGAGACCTATGGAAAAATCTAAGGAAAAGGAGCTTTCTAAGGAGGATAACATTCCCTTGGAATAAGTTGATTTAGATAATAGTATGTGGCACATGCACTTCGATGGTTCATGTTTTAATGAAGGTAACGAAGCCGACATTATCTTGATTTATCCTGTAGGAAAAATCCATAACTTTTCTTTTAGATTGGAGTTTTCTTGCACGAACAATGTCACTGAATTCAAAGCTTTACTACTAGGCATTGAAAGCACCTATAATCTTGGTTGTGATCACCTTTCAGTTTTGGGGGATTCCGAGCTTGTTGTGAACATTATACGTAAGATTTACTCCCCTAGAAACAAGGTGATGAAACAATATACCCAAACCATTTTGGAAGTTATCTCGAATCTATTATATTTCAACATCACTCATGTTAAGAGGGAATTGAACTCGATGGTTGATCGGTTAGCTATTTTTGCAACCTCTCCTACTCTACAACTTCTTCCACATAGTCCTAATTGTACTTTTCAATATCTATATCGTTGACACATCCCTCACATTATAGAATCTTGGTAGGTCTTCCCTAATGATGAGAGCATTTGTTCTTTCATTCAAAATGAACCTTTTCAGCCCAAGGAAATTATATCCATAGGTGATGACAATATTCCTAAAGGATTGACTCCCCTAGAAAGTCGTTTTCATCATTGGGCTCAGCGCTAACAATATGGTAATGTCTCGATTGGTTCGAGTCTCAACTTCTTGTACCCATCCCTTGTTGGGGACATGCACGAAGAAAAGTAAATGAAGAGTAGACCGCTTTGATACCACTAATACAGATTTAGGAGTGGAAATAAATGATTAACAAACTCAATATAATAAACATGGATATAGGAATAATAACACAAATATCAAGTGAGCAATGTCTTCTATTAAATAATGAAATACATTGAAATTGTAAAACTGCAGAACTAAAACTTGCTTGAATGGTGGTAGCTATCTCTGAGAAGAGATGTGGCTACTACAGGCATCTATCTGAGCATAATGGATTACAATGAGGCTCCAAAGGCCCTTTTCATATTACTCATGAATGCCAATACCCCATATATCCAAAAACCTAACCTTAGAAGGTGAAATGTCGAAAGTCATGTGGGCCCTATGGGTAAGTTGGTGTAATTTGACACCTCAAATTTCTAGGGTTGTAACGTTTTCATATGACCTCCATTTTAGGTGCATGATAGCCAGTTGGAAAGGTATTTCAAATAAGTACACATTCAGTCTTCAGAATTTGAATCCATATATAGTCTGACTGTGGCGATTCAAGAAAACAACTTTTAGGGGCCCCAAAACAGCCTTGGAAGTACAATAAGATGCGATGACATGAAAACATACAAAATAAGCCAGTTGGATTAGGCGAGAGGCCACCCCTATCCACCTGGAGAATGTGGGAGGCTTCATACATCTCGAGAAGTGTCGAACTCACAATTATAATGCAGTACAGAAAGACATGCTAAATATAAAAAGGACACGAGGAGCCAGTTGGAATAGGTGGGTGGCCACCAATATCCACCTAGATAAGAAATAGTTATAGAAATTCAAGAATCATTATGGCTAGGATAGATCATTTCAAATTTTTTATTCAAATAGTAGTAATTGACCACATTTTGTTGTGATAATCAGAGCGCCTTTTTTTTTTTACATGTGGTTTACGACAAGACTAATATCTCACTACATCCATGAAAACCCCCCATGAAATCCATGAGAGAAGATGGGGAGGTTGGGATTGGTGGGATATAGATTTTTCAACAACAGGAGCAACATAATCAACAATGAGAGTATATTATATACCCATTAAGGGAATAAACTATCACTTACAAGGAATTGAACCTAGGTGGGGAGGATAACAACCATCCACCCAAGCACCCTTGTGTTTATCGATCTATATTAGATGGGGTTCTTGTCTATGCATTTAAAAAAAACTCGGTTTGTCAACTCTTTAGTACTCTACAGTCTTCTTAGCAATCTTGGACAATTTTCTCACTTTCCCTCGTCCAAAGATTACAATTCCTAGATTATTGTTGGTGTTCTATAAATAAAATGTCTAGTTTATTTTAATTAAGTGTAATTGATTCTTTAGAGTTGATTCTAATTGAAAGGGTAGATGGAGATGAAACTAATGATGTTTTTACCTCACTCCAAAAACCATGAAGTAGGAAGATTAAATGCATAATTTGTTCAATGAACCCTACATACAAGAGGGATGCAAGGTTTCTTTTTCTTCCAAACACCATTAAATACTTATCGCAATAGTCAATTGATGCAACACTCTTTAAAAAAAAAATCATTTAAATGAAGAATCCAAATGTTCACCAAATTATCAAAATAAAATTCTTTAAAATTTCAAAACCAATGAATGTTAAGTTCTTTACTTTTTTCACTACAACAACACTTCTAATGATTTAGAATGGATGAATTTATTTGCTTGATGTTAGCATGAAAATAATATTGAATGTAGTTCTTTTAATTCTTCTTTTCTTTCAATGAGAATGAAATAGTTAAAAGCTCATATAAAAGAGAACCAGAAAGAAAAGGATATTCAAACAAAGATGGACTTGCAAAGAAATCAATCACTCTTAAAAATTCGTAAAACCAAAATATTTGAGACCAATTGATAGAAAAATTGACTCTAAAAGAATCCATATTTCAAAATATAAGCGAAGTGAAAGAATTAATTGTAACAAACTACTTTGAAATTAACAGAAAGCGATCCCAAAAATGACAACTAGAATGCTTGAAAGTTCATAAGTCAAATGCTTGTATAATATGACAAGAAAAGGACTACTAAAAATCAAAACTGAGTTTCAAGGATTTTTCCAACCTTGACGACCTTATAACCTTTTAAAAAATTGATCAGAGGTACTACACAAGAAACAAGACAAGAAGAGTGATACTCACAATCAAAACCAAACAATCAAAGTCTAAAGAAATCATAGAAAAGTCTGGGATAGAATCATACTTAGAAACAAAGACCAAAAATTCTAAGAAATCAATACCTAGGGTACAAGTCGTCAAAGGTAGAGTGACGCTCCTAGAAAGCATACAGGGGGGAATGATACTCTATAAGCCAATAGAGGGGAATGCCACTACTGAAAAAGAAGGGAAAACATGATCAGACTCAACACAGATTCAATCAAAGTGTTCTCAGGACTTTGTAAGCTATTCAATAGAGGAGGAAAGAAAAGAAGACTTGAGAAAGAAAACATTCAATCAAGTTATCAAGTGACATACTAGTACAAAGGGATAAAAACCAAGGAAACAACAATTCCCAAGTATGGTCAACTAAATCTATTGTGAGAAATATCACCTTGAGGACAGGTTGATCTCCCCTTAGTTGGGTTTTCTTCAACTAGGACATCAAGAACAAATGGACACTAACATTCTTATTTTTCATATATTTATGAATGAAATAAAAGAGGAAGAGGAAGTGAATTAGGAATGTTTTTTTGTTGGTTGTGCTCACTTCTCTTTATCGTTCTAATCTTGGATCCATTCTAGTTCCAAACGTAGTATACCTACGAAGAATTATAACTATCCTCTTCTTCTAGTACTTGTAACAAGTTAGAAAAAAGATATCATAACTAGGCCACAATCATTCATTCATAAAATTGAAATGAGACTCAATTAGGAAAATAGGACAAGTTTATTAATATGAGAAACACTTGAACTTACATTCATGATGTATTTCCAGCCTCCTCCAATGCTCCTCCTATCCATCCCCTTACTATATGTTGACTAATGAAAGAAAAGTTTGGTATTCTTCAGACCTTAATTCTTTTTAATCTCTTTCATCCTTGAGATTCCTTGTTTATATAGAGTCTTTGGGGGGGTTTAACCAACTTAGAATATCAAGGAAAGGTTTAGATATTTCCTCCATAAATTAGGATTGATTACCCAAAAAGGAGAGGCTTGAGCCTATGAATAATCCCTTGTTCATAACCACCAGAAGTATCTCAGAGTCAACACATATTATAAGATGGGATTGGTTAAAACCACCCTAAGAGGACTGGTGATCCTAATGAAATTGGAAGGAGGCCTCATAGTGACACTCCTTAGGCCATAGGAGGGGGCGCTGATGTTCCAACTAAGACAAATAACAAGGGGAAAGATAATGTGTTTGAACTTTAGAAAGTAGATTTTCTACTCTTTGATAACTAGGGAATATGACAATTTTTTTTTCATAAAGTCGAGGATGCAGAATCAAGGTACCACACTTAGATGTGAGAATTTTGTATATAACAATGATAGTATAAATCAATAATTGGTAATTCAATATAAAACATTATATTATGTGATCTACTACATTGTTACCTCTATATGAATTGTTGTCATCAAACACACATTAAAAACCATTACTTTAAGCATCCCTATAAGATTTGGGACACTGAGAATCATGTCTAGTAATGGGTAATAATTTTCGTAGGTTGTATATTATTGATGATTTCTTCATATGATGGTTATGACCATACATGCATTTTTTCTGCTTTGGGGCAATGGCTCATGTATCTACAATCGCATGAATCATCTACACATGAACTATTAAATTTGTTTTATAATTATGTATTAAGAATAAACAAATTTTAGTTAAGAATACAAGTAAATGAATACCTTTTGATGCTAGGGCATCATGGGATATCTATATTTTTTTGTTGTGAAGAAGAAGTTAACAAATAAAAGTTAGAAATACAAATATTAATATTATATACACATTATATATAAAACAAAAAAATATTTCCAATAAAGTTAGTTAATTAATTATAAATTCATAAAAAAATAAAACATAAGAGTGTACTTAACTTCTCGTGTATTTAACTTCTCAAAAAATCAATATGGAAAATAATCGTTAGTAATGCCTATGGTGGCCCCAACTAGGAAATAACCTCAACAAGTGTGGCTTCATGAACCATCATCCATGTCAAATTGAATAAGTCTTCTTTTGTTTTCTATAAAAAATTTCTAAGTTGACATCAATTCTTTTCTAGGTAAATGCCTATAAGGTAAATGGATTGGGTGGTTTGCATCTTGGTTCCCTGCATTAGATCACTTTTATGACATCCTTAAAAGGATAATTAGTTAAAATAGTAAACATTTGTCTCTAATATAAACTCTATATACATTTTTCTAAAAAATTATAATGAGTTTTTTTATTATTAATATGAAGTAGCACATCCATATTTATTAAACATGTACAACATCCAAATATTTATATTTCTATTTAATAAGAAGAAATTTTGAAATTGTTTTCACTAATATACAAGTTAATCTCTTTCTTTCTATGTCATATTACATGGAATATTAAATGGAAAGGCTGGTTAATTGTGGTTTATGTTTCTCATGATATTCATATTATGTATATTTATTTCGAAAGGCATACATCTATTGGCAATGGACATAATTAATCACTTTTTAATCTAAAATTTAGGCTTCCTCCCAAATGGATGAATGTGTAGCAATATATGATTGCCATGTTTAAATGATTAACCTTTGAGATTACCATGTTTTGATTTCCTCAGTTATCTATCCGTTTCATTTTTTAATTGTCTGAATTGAATTGGGTAAATCAACCTTCCTTTGCTCCTTCCTTCGATTCTATCTCCATATATGTGACCGATTCGATTTGAACATAACTGCAGGAATCAAGCAGGAGGTCCGAGAGTGATTGCTAAGGGAAAATCCCTAATTAAAGATTGAGTCAATCGATATCAAATTCGTGTACCTTAATTAAGGTGTTTGTGTTCATGGATTCCTGGTTGAAATCTGGTGGATTTATATGGATTAAATATAAATTTTGTTTTAGAGAGACCCTGATAATTGGATACATAATTAGGTATATGGTTTTAGAGACACCCTGATAGTGCTTCCTGCTTATCATATTGTTTTTGATTGACAAATGATCGAGAGCATAGGTTTCCATGTTTTCAGATTGAGTTTATGAGAGTGTTGTGCAGTGTCAGTTGACATTGAATCTACATCAATTGTCATCGGCATTGAGCACATTCGGAAGGGATATGCGTTTTTATGAAGAATTCAGTCCCATTGGCATGTGTGCATGGTTACCACAATAGGAATGGGTATGATTTTAGTTGAAGAATTTAGCTCTTGTGACATTAAGTTTGGGTGTGAGTTTGAAATGATAGTAGAATTTAATTCAACAATATGTGATAAGGATAATTTTATGATTTTTTTTTTCAAGGTAGTAGTAATTGTGTAGAAAACGTATGCACTCTCTCATTCGGAAGATGATAACCCAGATAATCCTTAAATTCTTCATTAATCAATAGTAGAAGTGTTACCAATAAATCATCATCCAAGAGGTCTATGAGACATGATTGTGCAAGAACTTTCAAACAATGTTGCTACACAATCAGGATTATAACGAACATTAGAACGATGTAATGTCAAAAATCATTGAGAGTATTAGGCATCGTACTTAGTAAAATTTCAATTCATTACCAGCATTCAAAATTTTTGTTGTTAAAAAACTGCACCTTCAAATTAACCACCATATAGCTGTGTCCGTTTGTCCTGCGTTTGTGCTTTTTTTCCTGGCAGAGCCGACTCTTGTATTTTGAATCATATGTGTACGAGGCTCTACATAGCTTAATTTAATGGAAGGTGAATGGGAAGAAAACTAACTTTTTTAATTCAATTTTGTGTTGCCATGGATATATTATGTATTGCATTTCTTCCAATAGTGATTCTTTTTTTTCTTTCATGTTTGTTCAATTCAATCTTTTCTTCAATCACGGTAAGGTAGGGTACTGATTCTCTTTTTTCTTTCATGTTTGTTGAATTCAATCATTTCTTCAATCACGGTAGGGTAGGGTAGAGTATGAGGGCATACCGATTACAGGTAAGTGAAGTTTTAAATAAATTCTCTAAAAAGTTGAATTTCGGCGTTCACCATCCACTGCAATAGTGGATGTGCTAGTTATGTATACTAATAAGCATGTTTCGATATTATTTCCATCAATATAAAATTTCATCTCTTTCTCTGTATGCCATATTAGATTCGAAGGAGATCTAGTTGTGCTTTATATCTCCCAGGCTATTAACGTTTTAGTTGATATATTCCTATATACCAATGTTGTTGCGGTTAATGTTGTTACAATTTACAATCAATTTTCGAAACTATGGAGCTTCTGAAGTGTAACATTCAATACAGATTACTAATTGAAAGACCCACTGTAGTTGACTTGATACTTACCAAAGAAACAAAAAATAGGTGGTACATTAATTAAGAGAAAAAATCTGTCATCGAAATAGTACATGTTTCATGGAATACCACCGAAATTTGGCTAGCCTCCCCAAAAGGAAAAGACCAATTTAAAATTTGCCGCCACGGGGTCGGTGCAGGGAGATGAGTAACGAAAACAAAATCCTTTGCTACGCATAATACATCGATTGGGAGGGGGAGATGGAAGAATATAAAAGTCTACTACTTACATTTACATTTGATTAACATGAATTTCATGAAACCATTACTTACATTTGAGTAGAATGAATTCCCTGAAACCTTTCTAAATATTATTGGAGACATGAACCAAGCTCACTACATAGCCAACTCCATCGCTCTCGCAGCTTCTTGATCCCGGATTGCCTGAGAAGCACAGCGGGTTGCTACGCCAAGA
>CBVK0100231471.1:0-10405 GCA_900067695.1 Picea abies | reverse complement strand
AGGGAGGAGAGCCAATGGCTTTCCAACAAGCAAAAGACATTACACACATCCTAGCATCCTAGGCAGGCAGTGCCAATATTTTGGGAGAATTTCTACTACCATCTACAAATATGTTGAAGGACCTTTCAGTATTCTTTCTCAAGAACTATTTGTAGGACGTATACCAGTGGAAATTATTGTTCTATTTAGCAAGTGAATTGACATTCTCACCACAAAATGGCTTGGATCTCTTTCTATTTTCCATTTGACTATTTTTCAGGTCGACCTAGCATACGTGAAGATTATAAATAATATATTACCAAGACCCATTTTCTTTAGAGATAAATTCATGCTATTTATTTAGTATGACGTACTTTCCACATATATGAACTATTTTTGGAACACACGTAATCATAATTAGAAACCACTAAGCAGTGCATAGAACAACACAACAATTACTTTGAATTATCCATGATTGCCATGCTTTCTTTCTAAGTATAGAGGTATGCGGAAATTACATCGAATGCCAGAATCGGTGTTGGAAAGGTATTAGATGTATAGATGATGTCAATTACACAACATATGCATGTACCATAAGCAAATATAAGATATTAGCAAAAGAATATGTGCAAGGTGGAAAATCGCTAACTAAAGAGGAGTTTGGTAGCAAGTTTTTTGGTATGTGCCTACATCTTCAATTAGTACATTGTTTGGATGGTAGATGTCCACATTGTCGATACCAGTTATCAATTTACATTCTTTTTCACTGGAAGTTTCTATGAATTTAATGTTCATGTCATATTATTTAACTTTAGTAACTAAGTTTGTTTATCACCCCTCTATAGAGCGTATCTTCTATACATGTGTTTATTTAAATGTACTTGAAATAGGTGAACATTATAAATAGTACATTATGAAGGTCACATTGCTTTAAATGCCCACTGTATAGGGCATATCTAGTAACATGTAATTTTTACATGTTACTTGCTTACCACTACACGAAATGAATAATACAAGGCATTGTACAACTCATAGAAATCCACGACATTTACTTTGCACAGTTGCTTAATAGCCTCTATTTTTTCATGGATCTAACCAAATATATCTCCCATAAATTTCTTGGTTACCATGAGAATAAAATTGCTTGTCAGAATCCACATTACGAAATGGACATTTACTTCGCACAGTTGCTTAATAGCCTCCACGTTTTTGCAAATCTGACCAAATCTACATGTCACAAATGGCTTGTTTGTCATTCAAATTAGGTTGCTTCTCAAAATTCACGATACTAAATGATTGCAAATTCAATAGTGTGGCATCCCTAGACTGGACGAGATGTTGTTTCCTTCTAACTATGATGCCTCTGCAAATGCTATATGAATTTTTTATGGAAATACACTGTGTTTCAAAAATCTCGTTATCAAAAAACATTCTCAATGTAATGATTATTGACAATTTTTAGAGTTATTTGCATTAACTGTATACGCAGTGCACAACTAGCAATGTATTATGTAGATATGCATTGGATCACTAGTATTTGTAGTTTCAATACCAACTATCGATCTAGGTTGTTGGTCATTTAATAGTGTGCACAAAGTAGATGTCCCTGTCATATTGTTCAAATTTGGCAAGAGACTATGCCTATGGATGTTGTTCAAATTGTGTATGAAGCAATATTGTTGCTGGGAGATGTGATGGATACCCCATGCAGAGAAAACTGGTGGTTTCTTTTCTTAACTTCTATACTTGTATTTTCTTCAATCTACTTTGCTATAAGCAAAACATACAAATAGTACGCTATGGAAGTCCAATTGGTTTATGCCAAACTTGAAATTCACTTGCCACTACCCCTTAATAACCTCTGTCACATCGAAAATCCAAACAAATCAAGTTGCAATAAATCACTTCCTTATTGAGTAAATTAGGTACATTGCAAAAAAGAGGGACGTGAAACAATTGCACATGCAAAGTGTCTCGACCAAAAATTTCTGGATTTTTTACATAGTTCAAGTTTGTTATGAGCCATGAATTATTTTGGTATGTGTTTTGATTGGTCCTTCAAAATAATCCTATGCTCGAAGGCACAAGAGATAATTATTTTTCATTTATTTATTATATAAGTTAATTATTAATATTAATAATGGTATGCTAATAGTCACAAGATATCATTATTTGTCATTTGAGAATTTTAATAAATATAATAATTATATAATTGAACCAAGAAGATTGTTATGTTAGTCACATAATATGATTACCTATAATTCTCTTTAATGTTATCCTAGCTACAAAATATGATTATATTTAAAAAAATGTTTTCATTAATATAGATAATGATAAAAAGTATAAAATACAAATAAAATACCAACTATAATAATAAAACAAGATCTTATTGCAGCGTTTATAGTGGAAATTTAATAGGGAGTTTAATTATACAACTGTAATCGATGGTTGGAACGAGTGCATGCATGATAATTTTATAAGCAATTTAGCTATACAGTTGTGGCAGATTGTTGGAAAGCGTGCATGCACATGTGTGAAACATGTGAATGTGTGACTCTCGAAGTTTCGATGTATTGGTCCTGAATAGTTTTGTTCTATTTACTAAGTGTTTGATGTGTTGAATATGTATAATTAAGGTTCATTAACTTAATAAATAATTTTTTAATAAATTGATAAGTAATTAATCTTTTTAATTATATGTATAGTACTTTGTAAAAACGTTTTGAGAATTGTTTTTATACCAACCAACAGACATCATTATCAAATACAAAGCTATAAACCTTAGCCACAATTTCTATCATTTATGCTAATTTCAATCACGTACAAAAGTCACTACATCGTATTTTATGTGTTTTATTTACTAAGTGTTTACTATGCGGGAATATACCTGTGCGGAGGTGTGGAAGCTATATATGTCTTTGTTTGAGATGTATAATTATCTTTTATTAAATTTATAATTAACCTTTATTTTTAACATGCAAAAATCATTTTGTTAACAATATGCATATGCATAATAATACTCTATTATCCATAACATTGGTAACTATTAGAATGAGTGTTAGCTTCACAACGATATACCTGTGCGTAAGTATATAAGTTATATGTGTGCAGAGAATAGTTTTTGCTAAGGATCTATAATTAAATTTCTCGACATGTAACTTTTATTAGTTTAATAAATAATTATTAATCTTTTAATTATTTGTATAGAACTATATTTTTTTTTTTTAAAGATCTATGCAGACTATATGTTTGTGCAGAAGATACATGTAGGCTAAAGGTAGAGACATTACCACAGCAAGGGTCTTCACATAGTTTCGAAAATGGTTAAGTAAAAAGGCTTTTGACTAAGGAATTCTAAATAGATATTGGGTTGACAGAAGAATTTGACACAAAATTTGCATCCAGATTTTTGTAGTGCAGTCTATTGCCTACTTGCCCTTCTTTCTTGCCAAATTGGAGCAAACCATGCTGCCATAAATGCTTTGGCTATAGTGCAAATTACATGGATTGTCAAAATCTTTGTTGTGAAACTATTGTGTTTACAAACGATGCTAATTGTGATAGGTATGGCTGTCACGTTTTTATTAAAACATATTTTCTACACGTAAGTTACAAAATACCGGTAGCCATGAATAGAGACCACTAGACAACTCATAGAAAAATGAAAAATTTACTTCCCACAAGTGATAAATAACTTATGTTTTTTTTGCAATTTGACACAAATAAAGGTGTCATAGATTACCGGGTTAGGGCTAAAATTAGCTAGTCTCAGCAAAAGTTTTTGCACATACGCATTGCAATGTGCAATGTGTTGTTGCTTATATGCAAAGACTTTTGTACATGTATATTCACACACAACATGGGCCCACACATGTATATGGTATGTGCACAGACTTTTTCTTTGATGATTTATGAGCATCTCAGCACATGCTTATTATTATTTAATATTATTTATTATTTATTTAATATTTAATAATTAATTATTTATTAATTATCTACAATGTGCAATGTACAACTGCTTATGTACTAATACTTTTGCGTTGCTTATGTGTGGAGACTTTTGTACGAGTATGAAGCCATGGTTGTGCAAAGATATACCTATGCAAATGTCTACGCACATTGCATATTGCACATTATTAATAACTAATTAATCAATAATATTAAACAATTAATTATTTAATAATTAATAAATAGCTTTTTTTACTTGTATATGCGTCAATAATAGACATACCTATGCGGAGGTGCTGACAAATAGTTAAAGAAAAAGTGTTCGCACACGATTAGTTTTTTCGTTGACAAAAAAATTATCTCTTTTTTCCATAGTTTAAGTCTCTACACATACAATGTATGGGTATAGAGCCATGGTGTTCCACGAGATACCTGTGGAAAATTCTCCGCATATAAGTAGTGCAAAAGTCTCCTCACATAAGAAATAATGCAGAAGTCTCCTCACATAAGCAGCAGTGCATTGCACATTGCAATATTAAATAATTAATAAATAATATTAAATAGTTAATAATTAAATAATTATTTAATAAATTGAAAATACATATTGCACATTGCACTTTAATAAATAATACCATACCTATGTAGTGGAATACCCGTGTGGAGGTGCAGATAAATATTCAAAGCAAAAGTCTCTGCACATCCCATGTACGAGTACATAACCATAGTTGTGCGAGGATTTGCCTGTGCAAAATTCTTCACACATAAGCAACAACACATTTCACATTAATAAATAATAACATGCCTATGCGGCACTATACATATGTGAAGGTGTTGACAAATCGTCAAAGAAAAAGACTCTGCACATACCATGCATGCTTAAGGAACCATGTTGTGCGGGGATATACATGTGCAAAAGTATCCCCACATAAGAAACAACACAATGCAATATTAAATAATTAATAATTAATTAATTATTTAATATTAAATAATTTATAAATAGTTAATAACTAATATTAACTAATTAATAAATGATTCATTATTTAATAAATTGCACATTGTATTGTGCATTGGACATTAATAAATAATATCATACCTATGTGGGGATATACATATTCAAAGGTGAGGACAAATGTTCAAAGCAAAAGTCTTCACACATACGATGTTCTGTTAAGTTTTACTCCACAATGAACAATTTTTTTTTTTTTGCTTGTTTTTACAAAGTTTTATGCTAATTGGTTTTATTTTATTCTAATCATTGTCATATTTGGATATACAATAGTGTTTTTTTATTTATTATATGAAGTATCTTTTGGCAAAGACTATTCATTATCTATGCATCTAGTTATACTAAGTTTCATTGTTCAACATATATTTCCCAATTTGTAGGGGTTGTGCCATGCAACCCTTGTTTATTATGTCTGGTGTGATTCGTTTTGTTGATTTCATTGTCCTATCAAATTCAAATTACTAAGTATATTTATTTATCACAATTTGTTATGTATGTTGAGGATGTGACAACTTTGTCATGATTTTATTAGATGTGGCCATTCATAAATATGATTCCTCGATTCATTCATAGATCCCTTTTATGTGAATATGTAGCAATTATTTTTAATAAACTCCTATGCTAAATGTTTTTGCATCAACAATATTAGATGTTTTTACTTTTTTTATTTGTTTATTCTTATCATTCTCCTCTTGCATAAACAATAATTCTATTGTTGTTTATTTTATGTATTGTTTAATCATTATATTTTGAAAAAAACTATTCATTGTTTGTGCATTTAATTATATTAAGATTAATTCTTCTAACACATACAATTGTTACTTGTCATAGACTTGCAGTGTGGTACATATACAATATATATGAGTCTAGGACAATTATTACAATGTGAGTCTCCAATTATGCATTTCAAATGCTTCAAGGTTTCCAATGAAATAAATAGAGGCACCCCCAGTACAACAGGGACAATTAACTATACAACTAACCCATATTTTGTCAAGCACCTCTAGTTTGACAAGGAACCATATCCAGAGAAGGGAAAATAGCCATGCAATGGATTTTAGTGAAATAAAGATTGTATCCATAAATTTAATCTCTTTTTTAATGTATATAATCTTAGGGTTATCAAACTATGCCTGTGTAGTGAAGAGGAACCTTTGTAAACAAGGAGATCAGTCAACCTAGAACATTGTTAAATTTATCTAGACATAGTCAGGTTGAAGAGCACTAATGGAGTCATGTGAACGATGGTCACAAAACAAAAGGAGGTAGCTAGGTATTTATGTATAAGGTATAAGGTTATAATTTAATCACTAAATAAATTAGGTATTTGACATTAATTATAGATTATAAAATCATTGAGCACCAGTGCAATGTGTACAAATGTCTCAAGCACTTGCAAGAGTCCAAATTATTTGCAACTTCTTCGGCCACAATGTTCATATGCACACCAGAGCACCGCTAGATTCTGTGCAACCATGTGCTCAACCATCTTGCATTCTGTAGATGTGTATCCCTGTAAACATGACATGTATTCTATTTTATAGGAACTGTGCGGAGAAATTAGACAAGTCATTGCACTTCAATCTCGCACTTCCGCAGTCCTAATAGTTCACATACCTGCAAAATGAAATATGTTTGTGATCCAGTGAATCCAGTGGAATTTGCATTTTAATTGATTACCTGTATATGTACATTTACAATTCATCGTAATGCAAACCAAGAGAAACTATATTATAATTGATGGTTGTTTATAGTTGTAGAAATGCTTTGGACAACTTGTGCCATATATAGATTTTAGTTCAAATGTATGAAGTTTACCAAGTTTCATGTTTTCTGTTTAAATTCCAAATGATTATGGACATATTGTGTTGCATAATAAGGGAAATATCTAGTTTAATGCAGAAATATAACAATGTGTTTTTTTATTGAAGTTTGATTGCATTTTATTCTCTATATAGGTCAATTAGAACATTGTACTTAGTGTTTGTGTATGAAAGATTTATCATAGGCATCGAGAAAATAGAAACAATATTCACTTAGACCAAGTTTCTTAAATCAATTGAAGCTACATGGATCATTGCATGCCATGCTATTATCCATAAACATGCATCAAAATGCCTAAGTTTGTTTTTATGCAAAACCTTTATCACATGTTCTATTGTTTGTTGCACCATATTAAACAATTATATTCAAACAAGCAAACCAATATACAGATGCACATCAATACTTGTAAGAAGAACAAATGTGATTTCTCTTTCTTTCATAACCACATTGTGAAAGAAATTTCTTATACTAATAGTAGAGATGCATTTTTTCATCTGCAAACAACATCAAATTTTCTAAAGATACAAAGGTTGTCTTACAAATTCCATAGAAACTAAAATATTCGAAGTAGCAGATAGCAAAACTTGTTCCAATTGCAATATAGATCTTGTAACAATATATCAATGTTGAAATGTAGCATGATCAATAACGTCTAAACATCGTGTGTCCAATCTCCATCAAAATTTTGACATAATTGAATTGCAAAGATTGCAACAAAACAATACTGCAATACTAACAATGTCAACCAAATACATTCGAATCAATGCATACAATATTCTTGGCATTTAATAAGTACACATGGAATATTTATATACATTGTATATGATATTACACATCAACATTTTCACCAATAAAAAAAACAATAACTAGATCATAGTTATAGTATCTACACAAAGAAATTGAAAAACAATAGACATAAGTCATTACACATAAATGATGACACTATACTCGTCCTTGATCTCTACCCCACATGCATCATGACATTGTCTTCATTCAATGTAACTTTTCCATGCACTCAAAAATCACATAGCATATAAATTGTTTTGGGTTTCTTTTGCAAATACATTTCATATTGCATTTATGTTAGGCCAGGAAGCAATTCCTGCAATATAGGTTCCCTAGCAGTGCATTTCACATTATGATTGTCAATTGTACATATAAAAACACTCAGGAAATTTTTATATAAAAAAGGGCATCTTTGATTGCATCTTACATATTCAAACATTGCATTTTTTTATTATCAAAATAGATGTGTCTAAAGGAGAGTTGCAAATTGCACTAACAACTTTATACATTATACCCTCGACATGTTTATACAGTACAAAGTTTAATAACTTACGATGTGTGTGTGTTTTCAAATAGTCTTGTACACAACTTTTGTAGATAGATTTTTCAATTTATACTTACGACATTTGTTGTCCCAGTTAGTTTTTTCAGAACTTTTACCTCTTCTATTGTAAGTTCTATTATAAATGTCGACTGTGTTGTGAAAAAACCTTTTCTTTTGCATCTCTCCTTTTGGTTATAATTTTAAATAGAAAAATGGTAAATTTCTCTATTTGCAATTGTTGTTCCAATGAAGTGAAGAATTTTTCATATTTCTTGAACAATTGCAGTTGAGACATAAAAGAATGTAGTTGTCATATATCCATACCTAACATATAGCAGCATATAAACAAAAAATAATTGGCGATGGAAAATCATATCGTTGCTTTGTCATCCTCTATGTTTCCATATTTTATATGTGAATTTTACGACGATCCAACTTTCCTAGCCACTGTCACAAAAACTCCAATAATGCCGATGAGATACATGTCTGTATTACTTGAAAATTATTTGATTGTTGTGTCTGGTATGAAATTGTATTCTTTGCATGTTGGAGACATTGCCTTGATGACATTTGATTCAAATATGGATATAACATGATTTCAATCACCACGTTCATATCCACTTTTTGGTAGAATTTTGAAATTGTAATAGATATTCCAGCTCCATGAACAATCTTTTGCTTATGTCTTTCAATGAGGTGTGCAAGAACAATCAATGTAATTGTCATCATGCCATTTTCATCTGTCACGCCAACACGCAAGATCTTGTGAGTTCTATTCGATTTATCCAAATATGTGATGTAAACAACCATCATGTCATCAATGAATACCTCCCTAGTTCTACGATTGTTCAAGTATTCTATTAACACAATGTTCAAAGTTGTGGAACTGCACCATGCGATAGTGATTGCAAAAAATAAACAATATGAAAAACAATTTCAATGTATTTCTTGTCCAACTGCAAAATGCACACTTTTATATACATACCTTTCCAATTGGTCTTGTTGTGCATGGATACTTGTTTCACCCATCCCTATCACACTTTACTCCCCAAAATTGATTGTTTTGATTCTAGGTATACTTATCTAGCCTAAATTGAATATAGCAATTTGCAAATTTCATAAATACCTATTGTTATTAGTCGACCATGCCATCGCAATGTGAAAATAGAAAATAGCCTATACAAATTTACCTATGACTCTGTTGCTAGGAGTGTGTCTATGCACTAGTACTAATAATTCCCTAGCTTGTCCAACTTCTCATGCTTGCAACAACATATACGTGAATGCATAGGACATAGAATATATTATATACTATTTTTAAATTGATACCTGGACATTTCTATGAAATGTACTAGTGTGCCTTTGTATATGTCGTTCTTTTCAAATGAAAACTAATGCAAATTCTAATTTTGTTTTTCAATCTAACACCTCTTTTCTCAATTCAATGGCTATCTATTTAAATGTTATACAGTTTTTTTTCACATTGTCAATGCACTTCCGACCAATACATTGTCCATTCACATATGAGAAAGGACTACCATATCTGTGTAATTCCAAAATAGTCTTAGGTTACAATTTGTTCATTTCGTGACAAGACATTCAATATGCACATAAATTGGAATTATGGACATGAAATCTTGACAAAAATTGGATGCACAACTTACTACCAACACAATAGAAATCGATGTAATACGCACTTTTGATTATACGTAGTACTATGTAGTATTGATATATATTATTGCATCTGCATACAAGTCACCAAAAGAAAAGGTTGTTTCTTGTATAATTGTTGCAGGAATACCTTCTCTTGGAACATTGTTCTTCAGTTCCCTCTCATGCATTGCTTGTTACTTCTTTCTCTCCTGCAATCACTCTATTTCATTTTCAAGTGAAAACAATAAACCAAAACCAATGAATGCATAAATAAACCCTTATGTCAAAATTGCATGAAATACACAATGTTAAGGGACAACAAATGATTGCATGAAATACACAATGTTAAGGGACAACAAATGAATAACACACCAATCAAATTAGAAAAACGCACCTTTGTATTTCTTGTTCCATGTTTCTTTGTTTTCCCTATTGTCCTTTTTAACAGAAGTGTTTGTTTTGATGCAATGCATATCGAACTAGTCAAACAACAATGCAGATCGATGGGAGTGAGATGCAAAGACAATACAAATTGTCGATATTTTATTTTCTCTTAGACCAGAACATCTGTCACATCAACTACTTGCAATGCCCCACACAATTTCTTGATCTAAAATAGAAACAAGAACTTCCTAAATATGTAGCAAGAATATGAAAACATGCTT
>CBVK0100231468.1:0-34781 GCA_900067695.1 Picea abies | reverse complement strand
TCTTCCGATCTCACGAAGATGCATCAAACGAACGTTTGATCAGAGCTATTGCAAGGATGGGTGCAAAAGAAAAGATGGAAGTTCCAGTTTATGAGGGAAACTTGGATGCAGAGGAGCTTCTAGACTGGATTAAAGCTCTAGACACATACTTTGACTATGCATATGTCGAAGAGGACAAGAAGGTCAAGCATGTTGTCAAAAGATTGAAGGGACACACAGCATTGTGGTGGGATGAACTAAAAGCTGACAGATGTTGCAAAGGCAAGCAGAAGATCAAGTGTTGGGACAGAATGATCATGAAGATGAAGGCAAAATTCATCCCCAGAGATTACCAGATCACTCTGTTCAAGAGGATGCAGAACCTGAGACAAAAGCTGATGACAGTGAAAGAATACATTGAGGAATTCTATAAACTAAACATCAGGGCAAGTAATCGGGAAAGTGATGATGAAAAAGTTTCCAGATACATGAATGGCCTAAGATATGATGTCCAGGATGAGATGAGCATGGTAACCATCCGAACTGTGGAAGATGCTTATCAGATGGCTCTGAAAGAAGAAGAGAAATTGAGCCGAAAGCAGGGTCAGAGAGGTCGAGGAAGAAGTCAACCAAGAGGCAAATCAGTTGCCCAGGATAAATATCAGAAGCCCAAGGAAGACTGGAAGAAACCTCAAACTCGAACTGAGAGAGGTGGAAGTACACAGCGAGGGAAATATGCTGAACAGAGAGGGTAGCATACTGAGCAGAAAGGAGATTATGCTGATAACAATACTTTTCCTCGTACTAGAGGTAGAGGAAGAGGAAGAGGTGGAGTAATAACATGCTTCACATGTGGAAAGAATGGGCACAAGTCTTATGAGTGTCTAGATAAACAGAAGGAGATTGGAGAAGCTCACATCGCCGAGGCACAAAGGCGAGATGCTGAGGTAGAAAACGCTGAAGGCGGAAGGTCGTTGATGATGCGAAAAGCTCTTTTGACACCAGAGAAGGAGGTGGAGAGTTCAGTCCAAAGAACCAGACTTTTCTGGACTACTTGCAAAACCAAGGATAGGGTATGCAAGGTCATTGTAGATAGTGGTATCATGGATAATCTCATTTCAACCGAGATGGTAGAGAAGCTGGAGCTGGAGACGATTGATCATCCAAGTCTGTACAGAATTTCGTGGCTACAAAAAGAACATCAGGTAACTGTCACTAAACAGTGTTTAGTTGAATTCAAGATAGGAGGATATAATGATAAGAGACTCTGTGATGTCATTCCTATGGATGTTTGTCATCTATTGTTGGGTAGACCATGGCAATATGACAGGAATGTGATTCATGATGGGAGAATGAACACATACACCCTAGAGAAGAATGGGAGGACACGCATGTTGCTTCCAATTAAGGATAAGGAGGTGAAACCGGAAGTAAGCAACACTGTACTTCTCATGAGTGGGAAGGAAATTCTTACAGAGGTTAAGAAGAAGGAGGAACCACAATTCATTATGGTAAGGAAACCAAAGATTGTTTTGACCAACACAAGGGTGGATGATTTACCAGAAGAGATTCAGAAACTGCTAGAAGAGTTCGCTGACATAGTAGTGGACGAATTACCTCATTCGTTGCCACCAATTAGAAGTGTGAGTCATCATATTGATCTCATACCAGGAGCTAGTTTACCAAACAAATCTGCATACATATTGATGATGCAAGAGAATGAAGAGGTCAAAAGACAAGTCCAGGAGTTATTGGACAAAGGTTTGGTCAGGGAAAGCTTGAATCCGTGTGTTGTTCCAACAGTACTCAGTCCGAAGAAAGACGGAGGTTGGAGGATGTATACTGACTCGAGGGTGATTAATAAAATAACCATCAGGTACAGATTTCCATTGCCAAGGATGGATGATCTGATGGATTGCTTGAGTGGAGCAAAGTATTTTTCAAAAATTGATTTGAAAAGCGGTTATTATCAGATCCGCATGAGAGAAGGTGATGAGTGGAAGACAGCATTCAAAACCAACGAAGGATTGTATGAATGGATTGTTATGCCATTTGGCTTAACAAATGTGCCAAGTACCTTCATGAGGTTGATGAATGAAGTCCTGAGGGAGTTCATCGGAAAATTTGTTATCGTAGATAAGGTGGAGGTAATCAAGAATTGGCCATCACTGAAGAATATCTTTGAGGTGAGAATTTTTCATGGATTGGCTAGTTTCTACCGAAAGTTCATCAGGAATTTCAATGGAATAAGTGCAGCGATGATGGACATAGTGAAGAAAAGACATAAATCTTTTCGCTGGAAAGAAGAGGTTGAGAAAAGTTTCAATTTGTTGAAACATAAGATCATGGAACAACCGGTTCTGGTGTTGCCAGATTTCGGAAAGACATTTCAAGTGAAATGCGATGCAAGCGGATTTGCAATCGGGGCAGTCTTGAGTCAAGAGGAAAGACCAGTGGCATATTTTAGTGAGAAGTTGAATGAAACGAAGGTGAAGTACTCCACATATGATAAGGAGTTTTATGCCATTATACAGGCATTGAATAAGTGGAGACATTATTTGATCCCGAAAGAGTTTGTCCTATAAAATGATAATCATGCATTGCAGTTTCTGACTCAAGAAGAGAAGTTGAATTAGAGACATGACAAATGGGTGGAATATATGCAGAATTTCACTTTTGTGACTAAACATATTTCTGGTACTGCTAACAAAGTTTTTGATGCTTTGAGCAGGAAGTGTTTGTTGTTGCAGGAGTTCAAAGTCAAACCGTTGGGTTTTTATGATCTCAGGGACATGTACGCAGATGATCAGGATTTTAAGGAAGCGTATGAAGCAACTGAGAATCCAATTCTCAGAGATAGGATCTAGTGAGTCGAGTACATGATCCAGGAAGGGTTGTTTTTCAAGAGCAATCAACTGTGTAGTCTGAAATGCTCCATGAGGGAGAATCTGCTGAAGGAGAAACACAGTGGAGGATTAGAAGGGCACTTTGGTCACGACAAGACGTTCGCAAAGTTGAATGAGTCATATATTTGGCCGAGAATGTGAGCATACGTCAAGAGATTCATGGACAGATGCATAATTTTCCAGCATTCGAAGGGAAGGAGACAGAATGCGGGGTTTTATCAACCATTGCCCATACCTGAAAGGTCGTGGGATTAAATTAGCATTGATTTCATATTGGGGTTGCCAAGAACACAAAGAGGTTTTGATTCAATCTTTGTGGTGGTGGATAGATTTTCCAAGATGGCACACTTCATTCCATGTCAGAAAACCAGTGACACAACTCACATTGTGAATCTGTTTTTCAAAGAAGTCATTCGAATTCATGGTTTTCCTAGGAGTATAGTTTCAGATCGAGACACTAAGTTCATAGGGAATTTTTGGAGGACCTTATGGAAGAAGCTTGGAACTAACTTGTCATTTAGTTCATATTATCATCCTCAGATGGATGGACAAACGAAAGTGGTGAACAGGAGTCTGGGAGACTTGCTAAGAAGCCTGGTGACAGAGCACCACAGCCAGTGGGACCACATATTACCACAGGCAGAGTTTTCTTATAACGATTCAATTAATGGGAGCACAGGGCAGAGTCCATTTCAGGTTGTCTATGGCATGCAACCGAGAGGAATTTTTGAGCTGAGGGATTCAGAACAGAATGCAACTAGGAGCGCTAGTGTAGAAGAATTCGTAGAGGCGATGAAGGAACTTCATAGCCAGGTGAAGGAGCGATTACAGAATTCAAGCCAGGAATATAAGCGTAGACCAGATCAACACAGAATACAACTTCAGTTTGAGGTTGGTGACTTGATTCTGGCACATTTAAGAAAGGAAAGGTTCCTGAGAGGAACATATAACAAATTGAAGATGAAGAAAATTGGACCATGTAAAGTCTTGAAGAAATTTGGGGTGAATGCTTACGAGATTGAATTACCCGATGGGATCGGAATTTCTCCGATATTCAATATCTTAGATTTGTACCCATATAAAGCTGAGGAAGCAGGAATAGGAAATGAACAGCCAATGATCCAGTGGACAAAGCAAATTCCAGTTGCAGATAAGCTACAGATGGAGCGCATACTGGACAAAAGAGTGAGCAAGAAGACCAGGAGGAAAGAATACTTTGAATATTTGGTCAAGTGGAAGGGCCATCCAGTTGAAGATGCCATATGGGAGAACGAAGCGGAGATCTAGAGGCATGGACAAACCATGCATGAGCTCATGGACAGGAGCCCATGAAATTTTTTCAAGCCAGGGAGTATGATGCAGGAGCATCTCAAGCGAGCCAACGTGGAAGCAAAAGATAGTTGGACAAGCACCAGCACAAATTTTGAAATTTCCTTGAAGTTGATGTGCAATCTTAAATGAAGTCATTAAGAAGAAGCACATTTGTAAAATGTAAACGGACCTTGAGCGAATTGCTCTCATCCTTAGTAGTTAGAAGGCATTTATAGTAGTTAATGTAAAGTAGACATAATTTAATTCCAGATTAGACAGTTTTAGAGCACAAAGGGAAACGGGATATAGGCACCCTCATTGTGTATTGTAACATTATTATTGAAGCATATGCATTAGAGTGTATGAAGAGCATAGAAGAGAAGCAGAGAGCTGTGTAGCAGACTCCATGTACAGAAGTTCTGAATTAATACAAAGAAAGTTGTGATTCAGACTCATGATGTTCATGTATTCTCTGTGTATGCATCTTTGAATGTTATGCTCATGAATGTTTTACTCTTTCTATCATGCAATTGCTTTTATTCCATGTATGAATGATTTCAAGTTGAATGTTTGAAATTTGAGACGAAAGGGTAATGGAATGAGTTTCAATTGTTTTTTTGTCTGAGTGAGAGATTTCTTGCAAGGAGTGCAGTTGAATTGTCTGCAAGGAGTGCGTTGACAAAGGGTTCGGATAGTTAGCTTTTGTTCTCATTCACACAAAAGTGCAGGCAGGCACAGGAGCCATGCAAGGAGTGCATAGGTCAAGTGAAGTTTCAGGGTTGCGAACCTAAGAGAAGAAGTTAGGGACTGCTGCTTCAGGAGTGCACAGAGTCAAGGGATTTCCAACACTTAGGAAGTGTTTGAGAATCTGCCGCAAGGAGTGTGTGCAGGGATCTTCTGAAAGGGTTCAGAGTTGGAAAAAATTCAAAGGGATTTGAAGCTTTCGAATTTTTTGAAGGAAAGTGTAGCGACGTCAAACCCAGGAAGTTCTCGGAGGAAGAGATGGACGGTCGGAATTCTCTGAGGTGAATTCACGAATTTCCATGAGCCGTTAGATCTCGCGGAGGAATAGGGGAGATACAGGAGGTATCCACTAAATTTTCGAATCTCAGGAAGGGAAGGACCATAGATCCAAGCCACAAGGGTCATTGGATTTACACATAAATTCTATATCAGGGTTTCATGGGTTGAAGTCTCGTAAATCTTGCAACAGGAATCACGATATCCCAAATCGCGAAGTCCTGAAAGTAAAGAGGATTTGTGTGGGCCACAGAGGAGTCAATGAGTGGACAAGTGGCACATTATTTCGTAGTTTCGTGGAGTGAAGTTTCGAACACCTTGCATCAGGATTCGCGATATTGCAAAGTCCAAAGTCCCGACAGAAGTGAAGTGGCGTTGAAAAGTCAAAGCTCACAAGCGTATCGGAGTTTCTCCAATTCGGGATTCGGGAGTCGGGGAAGTGAGTTACTCGACCTCGCGATCGCCGAAATCGTGATAGGGAAAATCCTGAAAGGAAAGAGAAGGGTCAGCGTTGACTGCATCGGGTTTCAGGGATTCGAAAGACCAACATTTGACCACTAGATTCACAAAGTTGCAAAGTTCGATCTCCTAAGCGCAAAGAGGGGATCCCGTGAGAGTTGTTGTGGGTGAAAATTTCCAGATAGGGAATAGAATAGCCATTTAGAGTTCTTCGGGCCAGTGGAAAAAGGAAAGATCTTGTGCTGACATGGAACTTCTGACCTGCGGGTTGTGGAGGGAGTGTGCGTCGACGTCACATCCACTTCACATTCACTACATGGCCTAGAGAGGTTTCTCCTTGGGAACTTCCCTTAATTGAGGATTTAGTTTACCCAATAAGGCACTATGACAACCCTCCCATATCTAATTTTGACAAATTGTATAAGTCTTTGAGCATTTGTTTATTTTGAAAAGGGGGGATTTGATGCACATGTTTGGGTGGTTCTTTTATTATATATGGCTTACTTGGCATGATATTGTGACTTGTTGTAACATCCCCAGCCACCTGTTGGGCTATGCCACATGAAACTTTCAGACTATATACAAATTTAAGGATACAAATACTATGCAATTACACAGGTTTTACTGTGAAAATAAAAGATATAGAAACTCTGCAAATGCCCAGATTCATACAAAATCGTAATAAAATACAGATGCAACACACACACAAGAAAACCCATAAAAATAAACGAATAAATAGTAATGCAACATGTAATTTTATACACAATTGACACTTATCTTTGATAAAAAGGACCACCAACTACATGCATACCTTCCACGTTCCTCCTAGCCTTAGACCACGATACTCAAAACTCTCAACAGTGGGTCACCCCCGAGCTGGGACTAAACTCCACCCGGGGAAAGGAATTCCTAACCAGGTTGATGTATCTCAGACAACATGAAAGACTCTGTCATAGGTTCCCACTCGAACTAACAACCTACAGTCCCTCATTCCCCACATGCCTGCCCCACCCCATGAAGTGTGCCCCTTCTCTGCTCAATAGTCCCTTGGCTGCCCCACTTCCTTTCCGAGGCTTTAGCAACATGCTGGATAGGAAGTCTTAGAGCCCTGTAGCTGTAGTTTGGTACCTTCAAGAAAACAATTCCCAACAATCCTCTCACCTAGAGAGAATTTCTAACGGGCCTGACAACCCGCCTCTTCAATATCCCATGAGCTTGACAACCCACCTCTTCCATCCATTTCCTAATATAACCAACCACAAGTACATGTACATGTACAATACAGGTACAGTGATGGTAACAAGAAATTACAGAGGACAACTCAAAATCTGTGAGTGAAGGAATGGAGCAAAAATGATGGAATCCCCTAAAAAATGCACTAAGTCCAAACTCTTTATATGCATGTGCCCAACTTGACACTTGTCATGTTGAGAGATACTTTGGCCCACTTGTCCCCATCCTTAGAACTTATGATAAAATAACTATCCATATTTCATATTTTTAAGGAATATTAATATAATATTCTTTTTTGGCTTAAGATCCCTATCTTAGCCCCTTATCCTTAAATTTTATCCCCCTTTCCCTAGCTAGTAGAGTTTAGTCCCCCATACTCTTTTACATGGTTGGTTTGCACGCAATGATGTGTTTTTCATTAATATTTGCATGTGAATACGTTTACATTTACATCACAGATATACTTGTTCTTTTTGCATCCTGTCTCATCAACCTAAGTATAGTTGTATTTACATTTACAGTTGGGGTTCATCCTAGGGTTATTACATTCCCCTGTTCTTATTTATGCACTTCTCTCAGTGCAATATATACACACATACAACCAAAATTTCAAAAATCCCCAAAAAGATGTGGGTATTTTTCCCACATAGCTTCCTCATGCTCCCAAGTTTCATCTTCGGGACTATACCAAGTCCATTGGACATTTACTATCTCTATGGCTTGATTCTGGAGCTTCTTGATCTTCTGGTCCAGTATGCACACCAAATGCACTTGAAAGGCACATTCTTGATCCACCTAAATCACATTCTAATCAATGACATGATTAGCATTAGGTATATACTTTTTGAGCAATGAATCATATAATACATTATGAATAGACATTGTTGCAGGCAAGGCAAGTATGCATGCTATAGGTCCAATCCTCTCTATAATTTCAAATGACCCACAATAACTATCTTCCAACTTTGAAAAATTTCCCAACTTCAGGGAACTTTTGTTGGCCATTACTTTCAAGAATACATGGTCACCCACTTTAAATTCCCTGTGAGTTATGCCCTTATCAACATAGTTTTTCTTCATGTCTTGAGAAACCTTTAAATTCTATTTTATTTCAACATTTTCTCTTCAATTTCCTTGAGTAATTTCGGCCCAACCATTGCTCAATCTGTTGGGTTGTCCCAACTTACCGGTGTGTTGCACCTTCTACCATAAAGTGCCTCAAATGGGCTCATATTTAGAGATGCTTGGTGTTAGCACATAGGATGTGTAGGAGTCAAAACACTTTGGTTTTGTCTTGTTTTGAGTCATAGGGTTTTTAAGTATTAGGATTTGGGTTATATTTCATGTCATAACTCAATTCTTTGATTTTTCCATAAGCATGGTCTTTTTTTAGTCTTGGTTTAGAGCCTTAGTGTCATGGTATTATTTATCATCATGAGGAGAATAAGGGTCCACATGGGTCACACTCTTGGTTTAAAAAACATCATCATCATGATATGTCTTGTCTCAAAGATGTACACACGTTTTCATTATGTCATTTTCCAACCGTTTAGAGGTCAATTCAGAGGTCAGATTGATTTTCTTCCATCTCACCTAAAAAATTCCACTGCGCTCTAAGAAGTACCTCATTGCACTAATCTCTCATCATTTCACTTTGGAAAGGTGTCAGGGGAGAATTCATTGTTTGTAGTGCTTTCATTCAGTATGATTTTCAAATATTATGACAAGGAAAAAAATATAAAAATTTCCTTGAAGCGTGCTAATGGAATTTGAAAATTGGTGTTGCAAACTGGTGTTGTGAAATGGTTGTAAAAGATTGTTCAAATTTGGATGCCTCCCTCTAAGTCCAGCTCGGGTTCACAAAGCACCAACCTAAATTCAGACATACCAGAAGTTGTAGCAGGTTTATCATAGTTTTTCAAGGCTTCTTGCATGGTTTTGGCATTAGTTGAGTTGATTTGGCACAAAACAAGCACCTACAGGAAAGTTCACAGAGCCTGTTGTCAAAGGCACTACGAACTAGTAATTTGGGACAATTTGTAGCAATTAGCACACAACGGAGTCATGTTTTGATCATAACTTTTGAATGTATATCCGACTTCTTCTAAAATTTGGTGTGGAGAAGAACCATATTACCATTGACTTGTTGACAAAAAATAAGCCCGACCTAGTTCGTAGTTTGGGAAAAAAATTCAAAATCATCACCTACAGGAAAGTTCGCAGCGCATGCTGTCAAAGGCATTGTGAACTCTAATAGTCTGAAAAATCTGAGTTGTAGGAGGGATGCCACATGTCTGAGGGGGTTCGAATGGTTTCCTAGGAGGTATTTGGACATGAGGGACATGTGTTATATCACTAGATCAAGAAGCATGCCCTATTTCAAAAGACATTTATCACAATAGACAAGATCCAAAAAAAATAGGATTTTGTTATGTTTTTGTTGGAATCTTTTGTAACAGACTCCTAAATGGAGGAGGATCCTATGTAGCTCCTTGGTTTCGACCTCCTTATATTAGATAGAGATAATTCACTATATATGAAGTGGATTTTGAAAAGTAAAGGGTTGGATTCATGATCCAAGAGAGGAGAGAGTCAAAGGAGCAGTTTAGTTGCTTATTTGTAAGCCTGAGGGCATGTTTGTAATCAACATTTCTGCCATTAAATATTCATGAGTGTTGTTTATCATGTTTTCTTGTTTGTTTTCCATTTATTTTTTTATCTTATTGATTGAATGTATTGCAGGTTTTGAGGATCAAAGGCTGCCTTTGTTTAATGGATCCCTGAGCAACAAAGGATCTGTTGTAGCTGGCCTGTTAATCATTGTTTATGTTCAAGCATTTTTCCATCTATTTTGCAGAGAGGATCTTTGTTGAGTATACATTCTGCTTTTTGTTCACTTTCCTTTCTTCTTATCATCATCATATAAGCTCTTAACCTGATGATTTAGCTTGATTTCCTTCAATCTGCACAGTGTTTTGACTCCATGACCAATGGTAGATCACTGATCTACAATCAAACTGTTGCCCTCTTTCTTATTCTTTTTTGTTGATCCACCCAATTTAAATTGATTTAATTTTTCAAATTCTAATGGGTATTAGCCTTGTTCTTAAAGCAGTCTAAGAACAACTTCTAGTGCTAACACTTAGTACCCATTGTTATAAAAAAACTCTACTAAGTGTAGGTAGTCTTCCCATTTTGATGGTTTATCCATCACATACATCTCAACATATCCTCAATCACTTGATTCACCCTCTCTGTTTTTCCATCTGATTCTAGATGATAAGTTGTGCTAAAATTAAAATTTGTTCCAAATCTCTTAAATAATCCCTTCCAAAAATTTGATGTAAATTTTGGATCTCTGTCAAACACAATTGTCTTGGGTATACCATGTAGTCAAGTAATTTCCCTCATATAAATATCAACAATGTTGGATGCCTTGTGAGTGAGCTTTACTGGAATAAAATGGGAAGCTTTGGTAAGCTTATCCACCACTACCATGATAGAATCATGTTGTTTCCTTGTTATGGGTAGTTTGGTGATGAAATCCATTGTTACAACTTCCCATTTCCACTCAAAACATTTGACAATAAACTAAAAACATTTGGCAATAAACTCAACGACTTCTTTCTTCATGCCTAGCCAATAATATTGGCTCTTGATAGCTGCAATAGTTTTCTGATAACCTGGGTGCCCATCATAAGGTATATTATGCATTTCTCTTAATATCAGATTTTTCAATTCCTAGGAATTTGGTACATAAATTCTTCCCCTGTACATGAGAATTTCCTCATTTCCTAGCCTATAGTCTTCAATTTTCAAGTGCAAAATACCTTGTACTCTTGTTATTATTTCCAGGTATTGCAAATCTAATTGTGCATCCTCTAGGATTCCATCTTTCAAATTTGATTGGTACGTGCTAATGGTTGTAGCATGCAACTCATGTACCCTTATGCTAAGTGCATCAACCACCTTGTTCTCTTTTCCCTTGATATGCTTTATATCAAAGTCATATTCACTGAGAAATTATAACCATCTGATTTGCTTGACATTCAGAGTTGGTTGTCCAAATAAATATTTCAGACCATTATGGTATGTCCTCAACTTGAAACGTTTCCCTATGAGGTATTTCCTCCACATATTCAAGGCATGAACTATCGCTGCCAACTCCAAATCATGAGTAGCATAGTTCCTTTCATGCTCCTTCAACTTCCTTGATTCATAGCATACAACATACCCATTTTGAATGAGGACTCCACCAAGCCATTATGTACATGCATCAGTGAAAACAATGAAGTCTTCATTTGGATCAACAATCCTTAGTATTGGAGCACTTGTTAATAAATGCTTCAAGTGTTGGAAACTCTTTTCACAATCCAATGTCCACTGAAACTTCACCCCCTTCTTTTGCAAGGAAGTGATTGGGTGTGCAATCTTTGAGAATCCTTAAATAAATCTCTTATAGTAACCTGCAAGGCCCATGAATGATCTTACCTCTGTCACATTCTTTGGTGTTGACCATCCTCTAATGGCCTTAATCTTTTCAAGATCCACTATTATCCCTTCCTATGAAATGATATGTCCCAAATAATGCATTTGCTTCTGATAAAATGAGCCCTTGCTCAATTTGGTAGATAATTGATGTTTCTTTAATACCTGTAATACCATCCTCAAGTGTTGTTCATGATCTTCCTCTGACTTAGAATATATAAGAATGTCATCTAAAAATATAATGACAAACTTATCTAAGTATTCTCTGAAAATATCATTCATTAAACACATGAAGACAATTGGTGCATTTGATAACCCAAATTGCACCACTGTGAACTCATAATGCCCATACCTTGTTCTGAAAATAGTCTTGCTGATATCTTCTTATTTAATTATTACTTGATGATAACTTGACATGAGATAAATCTTGGAGAATATTTTTGCATCTTTCAACTGATCAAAGAGGTCATTAATCCTTGGCAAAGGATACTTATTCTTCATAGTTACCTTGTTCAACTGCCTGAAATCAATGCAAAGTTTCAATGTTCCATCCTTTTTTTCACAGATAAATTGGAGCACCCCAAGGTGACACACTTGGGCGTATATACCCCTTCTTCAAAATTTCTTCAAGTTTCATTTGCAATTCCTTCAATTTTGGTGTACTCATCCTGTAAGGGGTCTTGGATACTAGAGCTTCTCCAGGCATCAGATTGATGGAGAAATCAATGCCTCTTTTAGGAGGTAAACCTAGTATTTCATTAAATACCTCTTTAAACTCTTTTAGGACTGCATAATCTTTAATATTTGGCACCTTATCTTTAGGTTTATCTTCCATATGTGTTGCAAATATTTGACACCCTTTTTTGTAACTTTTCTTCAAATGCAGTGTTGAAATTTCTTTGACAAATAATGCCCTGGGAATTCCTTGTATTTTCCTTAGGTTCCCTTCCTCATCCAAGCAAGTAAATGTATTATTATAATAGTCTAGGATAGCATGGTGTTGGTCCAACCAATCCATACCAATTATATATTCATAGGAACCTAAAGGTATGATGTTCAGATCTGCCTTGGTGCTCAGTCCATTCATGTCCATTGGACATGCCTTAACCATATCATTAATTTTTCTTTTAGTTTCGATAGCCAGCTACACCAACGAAGATTTTCCAATATTTCTTCTTGGTAAATGAAATATTTCCACCATATTAGGATCTATATAACTATGACTAGCTCTTGAATCAATTAAAATAACAATGGTTTGGTTTTTTACCTTACCTTCCACTTCAATCGTATGTGACTGAAACTCAACTTGCTTGTTGTCCAGGGCTACATAGATCCTAGGTACATTTTTGTCCATGTCCTCCACTATATCATCTAGCTATAAATTGTGAAGTGTCCTCACGTTTTCACCTATGTGAGTACAATCTCTATACATATGGTCTCCCCCACAACCCCAACATTGAATAGGTGGTTTCCTTGGTCTTTCCCCCCTGTCTCAATCATTTTGGGTTCTCTAGAAGTTGGTTGTCCATGATGATTATTTATGAAGAATGGTGGCTTAGTCCCCTTCTTACTTTGTTCCATCTTGTTTTTGTTCTTGTCTTCCCAATATTTTTGGAAAATTGACCTTCCTTTATGTTGATCATAAAGGCATTTAGCTCGCCTAATGGTCTCCTCCAATTTTTTGGGATCATAATATTGTATCTTGTCACTGATAAATGATGGAAGCCCACTCAAATACCTTTGAATCTTAACTGGCTCTTCCTTGATGAAAGAAACATACTTTAGCATTTCTAAAAACCTTCTTTCATATTCATATATGGTCATACTCCCAAGCTTGAGTTCAATTAATTCATTCATTTTCTTGTCATAGTATCTCTTAGTCAAGTATTTATTTTGAAAATACTTCTTGAATTCTCTCCAAGTAACATTTTTCTCATTAATGTGTTGCACCTGCACAAATTGGTCCCACCACATGGATGCATTTCCCTTGAGATGATAGATGGAAATTCTTCCTTCTATGTGTGAGGAGTAATTATGCAATTGAAAATACTTCCTCATGCCTAGCAACCATGTCTCTGCATATTCATCCTTCTTATGCTCACCATCAAATGTAGGAGGCTTGATTTTTTTCATTTCTCCTTGTAGCTCATCCACCCCAGACCTCCTCTTATGTTTCCTGATAGGGGTTGGATTTGAGATACTGTGTGATATCCTAGTGGAATTATTTGGGTAGTGATGGTTATGCCTTCCAACACTTCTCATTATTCTCCCCTCATCATGAGACTTGTGACTCACTGATTTGCTTGAGTCATTCTCCTTATCCATCTTATTTCTATTTTGACCAAGCTTTGCATTAAATTTATGTTGAAGTCCTATTGTTGCTTCTTGTCTTTCATAAGCTTATCATTATGAGCATTATAACTTTGGAAATCCTTTTTCAAACTTTTAATGGTCTCTACTAAGTTCATGCTTTCTTCCTTTCCTTCTCCATGCCCATTTGAGTTTTTACCTTCATTACCCATATTGACATACATCCCTCTAATATCATCTTCCTGGATATTATCCCCCTGTGTATATTCCATGACTCTGAACTATGTTTTGATCTTGTTATGTTCTAATTGTTGTTAACTTTTCAAAATGTACAGCCAACAAAACTTGTTAGGATAATTGATTTAACAATTTCATGAAATTATGTGCAATTCTGGTTCAATAATGCATCAGATATATTTCTTCTGATTTCCTTAAAAATTGGTTTCCCAGATCAATCTTTTGGGTGAATAATTATATTATATTGGTCAATACCTTTGCAATTCTTCTTTCATGCTCAATTATGAGTTTTGAGCAGAAAGTTATGGTTATTTGAAAATTTGTCTTTTCTGTGAGGGAAATCCTTATACATGTGATATTCTTTGGGAGCCGAATTAGCTATTGGACTATTGTTGGATCCTCTCTTAAGGTTCACAGGCCCCTTTGATTTCCCTCAAATGTAGTTCCGTACAAATCAGAAATCAATGGGCTCCTTCTCTAAGCCCCTTTCTATCTTCAAATCAATTTTCGGGCACTAGCCCCTTTACTTCAACCCAAATCTCATGTCACCGCAGTCTAGAATGATGCAGGAGCATTATTGGCAAGAAAGCGGAGAAGGACCACTCAACACATGGGAATCTTTTCGGAATATCAACGCTGGCAGTTACGACGCATATTTTTGAGGCACGCCTAAACGATGGAAAGCGAAGTGGGAGTTTCCACTCCTGCTCTGGAATATGACTGATCTAATATAGTCGTTAGGTTAGGTTTTTGGAGTAGACAAATAGTCAGGGGGAACCCTAAGAACCCTCTGTTATCACTAAAATTTCATCCGCAAATGGTTACAAGAATTCATCATCGTCAAACAGTTATGAAGACATCCATGGACCTGAATTAACACAAAAGCATTCATAAAGGGTCAAAAAACTATACAAGTAGTGAAAAAATTGAAGAGTGCTATACAGACATTGGGCACGTGCACATATGCGTGGAACAGGAACGCAAGAATCACGCACATGTGCACGATGCGCGACCATTATCACAAAAATATGTGCACCTGAGAAACAGTGCATTTATGAGAGTGGTCAGCCTCCCAACCACTTCTGGTTCATCTCCCAAGCTGATTTGACACTCAAATTCGGACTGGATTCGACTAGAGGGCTGGTCAAAGACCTATAAATGCCCTAATTAGCCTCTTTACACACTACAAAATAGTTGAACAATAGCTCAAAGGAATGCTATAAAAAGGCCATGGATACACTTCATTTTTCAAGGAATTCAAAGCAAAGTTATGCTGCCATTATTCTCTTGAGGATCCTTCTATTCTTGCCAAGAGTATATTTGCACCATTGCATTGGACAATCCATCTCACCCCTTGAGTGGATTAACAAAAAATTATTTCACCATTTTCATTTCTTTTTCTCAAAGTTGTAAGAAGAGCATACTTGTGGGGGTCCAAGAGCCCTCCCTTGGAGGAAGAAGGGACTCATAGTCCCCTTGATTCTTGGTGTTTTCTTTCACTAATATCAGCCTTATCATTGGTGACATGGGTCTAATTGTTTCTTGTGTCCTTATGTCTCTATGTTTGATAATTTAGCTGTAGCTTTATTTCTTAGTTTAATTCTTAGTTGTTGTTTTATATTTCTCTTTCTAACTCTTTTCCTTGCAGTTGTCCTACTCAACAAACCCAACTGAGCTTGATTCATAATATAAGGTGGAAATCATTTTTAATCACATTTAACTTGCATTGGGACCAGAAGTTGAGTAACAATCACTTAGTATGCTCTTCTCTCGCGCCTCCAAGCGACCTTGAGAATCAGAAAAAGATTGTGAAACAATTTCATCTCCCTTAAAAAGATTAAAACCTTTAGGAAGAGGACAACGGCCCTTCTTGGGACCCCTCTTAGTTTACTTTTTCAAAACATATCTTAATATTGTAATGGGCCCATACATGCCCACATGCTACAAAGATAGGATAGTGCTTGAAGTTTACTTTCTTAGATCAAAACACTAGGAGAGTTTAAAGGTTTTGTAACGGGCCCATACATGCCCACATGTTCAATCTAGAATAGTTTCAAAAGCTTTTCTTAGATTACATCACAATAGGGAATTAAAGGGATAGTAATGGAACCACATGTCCACATGGTAGCTTCCTAGGGACTTTTTGAATTACGCAAGGTTGTACCAAAGGCACTTAGTTAATTAGGTAATCAACACTTGTAAGGACCAAGCGAAGTCCACATGAAGCAAGGTGACACCTAACTCACTAAAAATTGGCATACTTTCACTCACACACAAAGGTCACTTATCACTCACATAGCTTCTTCTTGAAACGTGGAGGTCAAAGTAAGTTTCCCTCAAAAGGATTCCGAAAACACCCCACCCTTTTCTTGAAGAAACTATCCACTCCCATTTTAATTCAATGAGGTTGGCTCACACCCCCATCCTCTCAAAACAACTACATCTAAAATCTTTCTAAAAACTCACTAAGTTTTCCTCCACAGGAGGTGCCAAAAGAATTTTTTTAGTCTAGGTAGGATTTTGGGGATAGGCATCCAAATAACTCCCTGTTATCTAGTTCTCTCATTTTCAAAACAATAGAAGTTGTCAAATAGGGAACTGAAAATCCTCCAAGTCAAGTGTTCCTAACACCATAAGGCAGGGAGATATGAAGGGTTGAAGGCTGAGGTCCAGTTGTTCTGTGCGTCCCCTCTTGAGGCACCCACCTCTTGGACGGGATCTAGCCCGTGACCCATTTCTTAGGCCGAAAATCTAAATGTCGCACTTTGACCGAGGTACCTAGTGACCAAAATTAGGACATCTACCCAAGTGGCAATTGTGGACTGCAGTTGCACCTTGATTGGATTTTGTGTGGCTATTGGGAAATATCGCCAGCTCTTTCGAGATATGCCCCCTTTACCCCTCATTATAACCAATTATTTCATCCTTCACTAGTGCCTCTTCCGGTGGCTTCAGACCCCACTGTTGAGGACTATTGGAAGGTCCAATGCTATTTGAGAGGAAGGACATTACGTCTTTTAGGACACGAGAATTTGTTTTCTTTTGATTCCCCACGCGGACAAAACCCACTTATCCACATATATGCTTCTTTTCAAAACATTTTATGTATGATGCACTTTTGACTACATTTTGATTTGGATATCTATATTGTGTAAAGTTCAAAGTTTTGCAAAAACGGCTCTTGTTTCTTCATTACTCTCATCACCTTTTGCACACATTCATTTAGCTAATTGGACATCATAGGGGACCCACAGAATCCCCATCATTCTTGACGCTTTCTCAACCTCCCTCCTATCTTAGGGGGAGTGTCTGGCCTTTCCCACTCATCGACACCACCTTCACACACTCCCGTTAGTGCTACTATTTTGGGATCATCTTTGCTTGGTTCCACATTACTTGGGTCCACTTCCCAAGGTCTTCCATCCACTCTCTCTCCTTTACATGGAAGCGGGGGACCAACTTCTTCTCAAGGGGGAAGTACCAACCCACCTAGCCCCCCTCAAGGGTCAGGTTCACAACACACTCACACCATGGCAGGAGATAATCCTCCACCAACACTTCTGATGCCATATTTGGCCTCTCTTAACATACCATATCTAAGCAAACTTACCAATGATCCTATATTGCATGACCCCACCTGGCCTGCAATGCCCACCAAACTACCTTTAGACATACCCAAGTTTGAAGGAGAGGTAGGTGATGAGCCTGCCAACAATGTCATGACCTTTCACCTATGCTGCTCTTCCAATAGCATTATGGATGATTGCATTAAACTGCACTTATTTCAACACACACTTACTGGCCCATCGGCCAAATGGTATGTAGATTAGAAGTCAGGGTCCCATGCGACTTTCGAGTCCTTGGCCAAAGCATTTTTTACTTTCTTCCAATTACCAATCTGCCACGACAATGGTCTCGAACTATTCTCTAACTTCAAACAAACCTCAGCCACACACATCGCTGATCACATTCACAAGTGGCTTAGGCAACGTAGTTTATGCAAAGAAGAAACCACCAAACAACAATGTCTTGACTGGTTTCTTATATCACTTGTCTCTCTCCTTGGTCAGGATGTCACTTCCACTTTCCCTCAGTCAGAAGAGGAAGCCATCAGTAAATCTCAACAATACGAACTCATCTATTCCCAGTCAGGGTACTTATACATAGTACTTCCTGATCTCCCAAAACCTATGCCATTTGGCCAAGACAAACCTGGGATGTCTCACTCAGCAAACGGACTGATTGGAAACACCACTCACCACAGTCCACAACCCCAACAACCACTGATGTATGGAACACCTCAATACCTGTCGGCATACGGGGGCACTCCTTATTACCCCCCACCACCTTATCAACAACCATACCCTGTTGCTATACTGCCACCCATTAGTGGACCACCGCCAACACCCCCCATACATCCACCTATTCCCACGAGTTCTAGTGCCCCCTCTACCTCAGCCTATAGTACTAGTGAAAGAACCATACCTTCCTATGTACCTTATGGATCGTTACCCCCACAAAATCCATACTTTCCATTTCCTAGTCCCCCACAACCCATGGCTCCCCCACACCCTCATGCTGGGGTGAATTTTGTTCAACCTTTTCCCATTCAACAATATCAAAATTTTGAACAGCTGAATATGGAAAATCCGACACATCCGTCGTACAATGACAAAAAGAAAGGACGAAACAGGAACAACAACAACGTAGGTCAAGGTGGGAATCCACCCCAACAGAACCAACCTACTGGGGGCAACCAGAACCAAGGGAATCAGAACCCCCATGGGGGCAATAATAATAGGCGTCAAGGGAGAAATAACAATAATGTTAAAACCAACTTTCCTTGTGCCCTTTGTGGTGAGTTTGGCCATTACACTCATCATTGCCCCCAAATCGCTAATTTCAAATAGCTGAAAGATTTCGACAGTCTACCCCATCCTCGAGCACTGCTTGCCCCTCAGCAGGCACAACAACAATATGTGCAAAAACCCCCCCTTGTTGTGCTGCAAAATCCTATCCCACACCAAGGTGTGATCAACACCCAACAAGATATGTAGCCTCCCGCACCTCAGGTGGGACAATTCCTCAATCCAAACAATCCAGCATATCTCACGATCCTCCTCACTAGTGAGGAAGAAATCCTTCTACAAACACGTAACTGTTAGTATCATGCACCCGCTGAGTCTTCTCCCATCCCTCTAGAGACAAACCCTGCACCGATGGGACCCTCATTGATGATCCCTTGTGCTAACACCGAGCCACCTCTTTGCATCCCTCACATCCCATTGCACAGGAATGTCCACAACCCACAGGCTAGGGCAGCTCATAACTATAGTTTGGTCGATGACTTAGCACAATCCCCATCTTTCATGTCAATCTTAGAGGTCTTGCAGACTTGCCCCACTCAGCGAAAATCATTACTTTCCACCTTGGGGGCAGTCGACCCAGCAAATACTCGGCTCATTACGTTTGATCTCGATAGCGGTGAACCTCACCTTCCCGCCTTGATTGCTTTTCAAATCCCAGTAAAAATACAGAACATCACAGTTCATTGGTGTATCATCGATGAAGGTGTATCTACATGCATTATGTCCAAATCAGTATGGAAGAAACTCGGTTCCCTTGAACTCATACCCTCTACCATCACCTTATGAGCTTATGACGGACAACCATCATCTCCGGAAGGGCTCTTCCAAAATGTCCCCGTCGAACTCAGGGGAAAAACCATTCTCATCGACATAGAATTTATCGACGCCCCACTTGATTATAATATCTTGTTCGGTCGTAGCTACATGTATGCTATGAAGGCAGTTGCCTCTTCCATCTTTCACACAATGATGTTCCCCCACAATGGGAAGATCGTTACCATTGACCAAGTTTCACATTACGAACCTAACCCATCTGCCAACATCGATAACATTCTTCCTCTCATCCACACAAGTCATGACGCATATCCCCTCGTCGAGATGGGGCCTGGAATTTTCAAAGATCCATCATTGTTAGGAACTTACCATGGAGCACCACCGCTCCTTCATCCTTCCAATCAAGTATGTGTCATATCATCTAACGGAACTCACACAGAGGATACTCTTCCTCCTCAGGAGGCTTCAGTCATTCCTGACGTCCTAATAGTCGCAGAACTCCCCCCTCACGAGCCTCCTGTGCACTCGCCGACCTCAACAGTCCACGAATCCACCTCTCCTCAAGGAAATATCCCAGTCTGGGAGACAGTCCCCCAAGCCATCACTCAAATCCCTTTTTTTTACCCTCCCCTAGGCATCAAAGCTTTCCAGGTAGCAGCAATGCTTACCCTCCCCAATATGGTGTTAGCAATTCTAGTTTGGTATTTACATCCACCCGAGATGGTCCCTCGACCATCCCTTCCCCCCCAAACAGAAGGAATCCCAATGACGATTCCCATACTTACTCCCACCATACCCACTACACCCCCCCTCACTACCCCCCCTGGCACAGCTGGGGGCAGGCAAAGAAAGAAGGAACCTACAGCTCCACTTCCTCTGCGTGTTCAACCTCCTTGTGCACTCTGTGAGAAAGATGGACACCAAACCAACAATTGCCCATCCCTACCAGAGTTATGGAATTTGATCCCACTCAATCAAACTCCCTCCACACTCGCCACTATAATTGGTACTGCCGCTACCACCCCTCATTCAAGTATCAAAGGGTTGCGCACCAAATTCTCTTAGGCTATATGTTCAGAATATGGCCATTATACCAACCATTTCACGGCACTACCACGCTTTCGACAAACATTAGCTGCAGTACGCCACAGCTTCCAGAGCGAACCTCACTCCGCTACGTCATCCGCACCCTCCATCACAGACATTCGTTATGTCACAACTTCAGTGAATGAATGTATGAGATGCCCTTGCTCTCTATGTGAATCATTAGATCATTTTACATACCAGTGTCCTATGATCATTGAATACAGGCTACACCAATTGACCCTCCTTCAACGACCCACCGAGTCGATAATTGACCTTCCCTCGCCACTAGCAGCTCTTCATGTCGTTTCCCCCGAACCCGCAGCCCTTCCAATGCCCCCATGGTTCTTAGAGGACGTATCTAAGGATTCACTCCCCAATCCCCCCAACTCTCCCACTCATTCCCCAACAGAAATTTTACACCCAAATACCACAGGTACTCCTCAGTACTTCGATATTTGGTTTATGTCGAGCGAACCAAAGCCAACTCTTTCTGTCATTCCCCCTACTTCTTCATCATTAGGGGGCAGCCACACACCAACAATGATCGACCTCACCCTTCATGACCCCTTGTATTCCCGTCACTTTCATTGTGACGAGAAATACTTGAAGAGGTAAACAACCTTGACTACCCATGGGACGCGCTACACCATCACGCACTCTTCTTTCCACTAGGAGCATCCACGCCTCCTAACCAACATCCCATATACATAGTCAAAACCAAGGATTGTATCCCATCAGGGCCTATCGATTGGTTCAAAAACCCCATCCCTGCCCCTGATGCTTTTGAAGAAGGCAACATGGCCAACATTTCCCCAACCATTAAAATCGACATTCCATCAAAAATGGTGTAGTCGAGGAAATCATTATTGGCACTGCTTGCACTCCTCAAGAAATCATCACCTACAAAGCTCTCTTCCAGGAATATCAGGATATTTTTGCTTGGTCATACACGGAAATGCCTGGCCTTGATCCTTCCATCGTTGAACATCTCATCGACACCTAGCCCGACATTACACTCGCTCGTCAAAAACAGCGACCGCTACACCCTTCCAAAGCAGTTGCCATCAAAGCTGAGATTGACAAATTACGTGTTGTCGGGTTCATCTACCCCATTACCTACACATCATGGGTTTCCAACCCTATACCCATTAACAAAAAACGGGGCACTATCCATGTCTACACAGACTTTCACGATCTCAATCACGCATGTCCCAAAGACAACTTTCCAACGCCCTTTATCGATCAAATCATTGATGAATGTGTCGGCCACAAAGCTCTCTCTTTCATGGACGGCTTCTCTGGTTATAATCAAATTCAAATTCACCCAGCTGATCAATACAAAACCGCATTCACTACCCCTTAGGGTACTTTTGCTTATCATGTCATGCCTTTTGGCTTAAAGAATGCTGGCACAACTTTCCAATGGGCAATGACATATATTTTTCATGATCTAGCTCATATCATCCTCGCATATTTGGACAACCTCACAACTCGATCCAAGAAATGCACCCAACATCACGATGATTTACGAATCATCTTCCAACGGTGTTTTCAGTACAGCATCTGCTTGAATCCCCTCAAGTGCATTTTCTGCATCACCATAGGGCGCCTCCTCAGTTTTATCATTTCCCAAAGTGGTATTACCATGGACCCCCTCAAAGTCCAAGCTATCACCGAAATTCCCCCTCCTTGGAATTTATGGCAACTCCAGAGCCTACAAGGCAAGGCAAACTTCCTACGATGATTTGTCCCTGACTCCTCCATTCGCGCACATAGTTTCCTTCACTTACTACGTCACGACATCCCATTTCACTGGGATGCACATGCCCAACAGTACTTTGACGATCTTAAAATGGCGCTCTCCAACGCCCCTTTAATCAGTGCACCTGACTATAATCACGACTATATCCTCTACATCTCAGCATCAACTGTCTCAGTAGCAAGAGTTCTCGTCCATCTAGGTGATGACAATCATGAGCATGTCATTTATTACGTTAGTAAAAACCTCTCAGGGCCACCCTTGAAGTATAAACACGAAGATAAACTAGCTCTTGCAGTCATCTTTGCAGTCCAGAAACTGCGTCACTACATTCTACTACGCACAACTAAGGTTGTAGCAGATTCCAACCTGATGCAATACTTTCTCAGCCGTCGGCAAATTAACGACAAATTTGCTCGATGGATCATCATCCTTCAGGAATACGATCTTGAATTTTCAACACCCAAGAGCAAGAAATCCCTCGTTCTCGCTGAACTTGTCACGGCCCTCCCCTCTGACACCACGAGTGCCCCCGTCAACACTGACTTTCCTGACGAACACCTCTTTTACATCACTTTGGACGATCCTTGGTACGGAAACCTCCTCATCTACCACCGAACTCAAAAGTTTGGTAACCACCTTTCATGCGATGATCGCCGCCGTATTTGCCACCAGGCCCCTCGCTACCTCCTCATCGGATACATCTTATACCGGCGGGGAGTCGACACCATTGTTCATCGATTCTTAACCATTGACGAGGCCGATAGAGTCTTAAACGACTGCCACAGTGGCACATGCGGAGGCCATCTATCGGGAATATCCACTGCTCAGAAGATTATCCGTGTAGGTTACTTTTGTCCTACCTTGTTTCATGATTGCATTCACACCATGAAACGATGCAAGCAATGCCAACTTTACACCAACAAAGCCTGAGCACCACCAGCTCTTCTTCATCCAGTCATCACTGCCAACCCTTTTTGTAAATGGGGCATCGACTTCATGACTTGTAATCCCCCCTCCAGCAATGGTCACAAATACATTGTTGTAGCAGTCGATTACTTCACCAAATGGGCAGAAGCTATGCCCACCTTCAACAACACCACTGACATTGTAGCATGTTTTTTCTTTAACCACGTCATCTCTCACTTTGGAGTACCACTCCAACTTGTTTCAGATCACGAGAAGCACTTCGAGAATGAGATCTTCATCGAACTCTCATCTCGGTTAGGATTCTCTCACGAGTTTGCTTCCCCATATTACCCTCAATCTAATGGACAGGTCGAAGCTGTTAACAAGGTTATCAAGACCATGTTATAGCACACGGTTAACAAACATAAGACCAATTGGCACCATATGTTATTTTTCTCTCTATGGGCTTACCGTACGGCTATGAAAACCGCTACTGGTTTCACACCATTTCATCTAGTCCATGGAGTTGAGGCTACTCTTCTCATCGAGTGCGAACTCCCTACCTTACGCACTGCAATTGAGCTATTACCTGACACTGCTCCAATGGAGTAGCGCTTGCTAAACTTAGAGTCTCTAGATGAAGATCGTCGATCTTCATTACAGAACAATGAGGCAGCTAAAAAATGATCAAAGGCTACCTTTGATCGACATGTCAACCTTCGCTCATTTCACGAAGGCGACCTCGTCCTTGCCTACGACATCGCTCACGATACCTTTGGCCATGGAAAATTTGAGTCACTATGGCATGGCACATACATCATTCAACATTGCCTCACCAAAGGCGCATACATTTTGGCCTCTCCCGAAGGCCTCTCTCTCAAAGAACCCGTCAACGGGTTATACTTAAAGAAATTTTATGCTTAAACGTAGTCATTCTACTTTAGGTTCTTTTCTTTTTTAGTGTTTTTAATCTTTGTTCTCCATCCCTCACGTCTAAACTATCTTTTGTGTTATTGATAGATGCTTCCTCCACCAGCCTACCACATCGGTTACGCCGACGGCGCCAGCCATCGGACACAAAATCCCGCTTTGGCTGCATGGGCTCTCTACACCCCCTCACATGAAATACTCCATTCGAGAAGCATATGTTTGGGTTCAGCGACCAACAACCAAGTCGAATACACTTCCATCATTAGCCTCCTGGACGACGCCCAACATCATCGTATTCGTCACCTTAGCATCTTCCTCGACTCCGAACTAGTCGTTCTCCAACTCAACAATGTGTACCGCGTACGTGATCCCTGCCTCTTTCGCAAATACCTGCAAGTTAGACTTTTATCTCGACATTTCGATTCCATTACATTCACACATATTCCAAGACAATTGAATCAAATTATAGATAACATAGTTAACATGGTGTTAGATTGGCATATATCCCATCAATCTACCTCTACACATACATAAACATATCAAAAAACCTGTCACAACATATATAGAATAGACATCATCAAAACATTAACAAAACGCATGTAAACACCACATAGATCTCAAAAAGTGTATACTCATGTATATATAAATGGTCCACAGTGCCATCCTAGTGTTTACATACAAAAAATACAAGCATACGCAAGCCATTGAAGCACCTCGGTACAAAATGGGCTCACCAGCCTATATACAAAACAAAATACATCAAAATACATAGAGCACCACTCATGGTGCCTCTAGAGCCCCACCACCTACCCCTTCCTCAGGCGGTGGTTGCCCAACCCCTACTGGTCCCCCCTGCCCTGGAGGTAACCGTCCAGTCATCGCAGCACCAGCTACTGTTGCCCTTCGTACTACAGACTGCCATGGTGGTGGAATCCCCACACACTGCTCCATGATACCCTCATCCTAGATGTGAGACCACATGCCCTCAGGCATTTCCTGTAACACCGCCTCCAGGCGAAGGTGTATGTCCTCAAAATCAACTCTGGCAGCTACCGGAGGAGCATGCGATGGCCCAGCACCCAGGTCATCGAATCGACGTCTCCTCGCTGCCCTCTCTGGATCAGTTGGTCGCGTCGCGACATCCTCACGCCGTCGTCTCTCTCCCCGTGGCAGCCTCTCCGACTCCTACCGAGCTGGCGCTCTCTGCAACTCTACCTCGTGTCCACGAGGTGCCACATCTGCACATACACACAAATAATAGATAGTATCAACACCTATGTCATATACATATATCATGCTATCTCAAAATAAAAAAATCATATATATCAAAATCATCAACATACCTCGATTATCGAACACCTCCCCTGGAGATAGTACCATATTTGGATCCTCCCGGAAGTCAACCCTGGCATAAGGGTACCACAATATCACTTGCGGCATCTACCACCATACCTGCGCCACCTCTGCAGTAAAGAAGTGGTCGCCCTCGCCACCACCATGGCGAAGAAAAACCATCGACCACCGCCGCAGTCGCGGCTCTCGTGCCCCAGGCGCACCCAATAAAATCCTAGGGTGCAACATCGACACCCTCTCCAGAAACCAAGCCACCAGGATAGACCCAAAGGCAAACTCCCCAGTATCCATGGACCGACAGTGGTCCAGCTGACCTACCATCCTGGCATGCAATGTCAACCCCCAGGAGAAATACTCACTAGCCAGTACTCTCTCCATCACCATCAGCTGGCCCCCATCAGGAGAAATACTCACTAGCCAGTACCCTGAAACGGGAGCCCAGTCAAGAAGTACACATCCTCCATCGCAGTGAAGGGGATTTGTTCTCCCCGCACAATGAAGCAATGCAGGTTCGGACTCCACATTCGGATAAGGAACTGCAGGAGATACTCCTGTGCCCATATCAATGGGCACTCAAAGAACTTTAGCAGCCCACAGGCTGCCAAAGTCGCACGTACACCTGGCTCCTCAATAGCCACGACGTCTCGTATCTGGGACCAATCTCTCTCTCACCAACCCACTGGCATCGTGCACACTACTCACCTACAACCACATCAAAAATTCCTATATCAGCCCAAGAGACCATCAACAACCTCACAAAGATAAGTTTTACACCCATCAACCTTGCCTCTAAGGCACGACTATTTAACCCACAGGCGCACACATGTGTGCACCTGTTCACTACACAGGTGTGCACATATGCGCGCTTGTCCATCCTTCAGGAGCGCTCTAGTGCATGACTGTCCACCCCACATCCGCACACAAATGCGCAGTTGTACAGCCGACAAGCGCGCACATAGTGCACACCTTTAACCCCCTCACCGACGCCCCCATGCGCGTCTATCCGATGGGAAGGCGCGTACGTGTGCGTGCTTACTTCTAGATTGCCCGTGCACGTGGGGTCCACATCCACAAAAACCCTCTGTATGGCCCTCCGTACAGCCCCTTCCCAAAAAATGAAACCCTAATTCTATGCAGGATGATCAGACCACTAACTTGAAGCTCGCTAATCGTCGATCGGATGCCTTGTCCTCCCTGAATCTCCAAATCTCCTCTGAAAATTGCTCGTCCAGTCACTATCGTAGCAAGTACAAATGAGGTGGCAATGTGGGCCCTACAGCTATATATAGGCCTTTTTTCCAAACTTCCACTCATCATTCCGGGAGCTCTGGGTGTCCATTTCTCGATCCGTCTTCAACCATGGGATCAGCATCCCATCATCTACATTATGACAGTCTCTGGGCCTCTTTTCATCCTGAGCCCCAGAGACGATATTTTTTTTTTCACACCCTGACTAGGTACGCACGCACATATTCAAAATTATCAAATACATGCTCATATATTCATTTCTATTCAGACACTATTCACGTCGGGTATTTATTTTTTATGTGTGCAGGTACTTGGTCATCATCCTCCAACACAACCCCTTCAAGTATATGCTCAGCACTGGCATGTAGTCATTCCCTCTGAATCTCACTTGCATCTCCAGTCACACCCTTTGACGTTAGCCTCTAGGATCCCCATTTTCAGCTCTGTAGTACCAATACCTCCATTTTCATCTTCGGTACTGTCACCCGATAGTACTCTTACCCACATGAGTTGTCCCATTCATAGCACCCTTTTGCACTTTTGACACTCATGTTGTTTTTCATAACCCTTTAGGGATGGGACTCCCGATAGTCTTACATCATGTCACGAATCAGCCACATACTCCTTCTCCTCATTATGCTAGCTTTCCCAACAGACTCCCATATTATCTCTTCACGGTTCTATTTTTTACTACACCTCCACAGTATCATGAGCCTTCCATTTCATCCACAATCAGTTTGCCCATCTTGAAATTTCCCTTCATTTCATTTACCTCATACAGAAACCCACCCATGGGTCCCCCACCCTCCACCAGTTCTTCGAGCACATTGCGCCCTACCCAGGCCAACCATATCACACTGGGGCATCCATTTCTGTATTTGTACACTTCTCCCAAAAATATTCTTTATTTATTGTACAAACGCCTTTTGTTTCTAGCAGTTATATTACCCTGTTTTGTCGTCATCTTTGGCGACCTTTTCCCCTTTTCCCCTTTTTTGGCAAACCGCAACCCATGTCACCCTTGGTTGAGGCACTCCTTCCCATCTACCCTTGACGACATCATCCATATCTTCAGAGTACCCCACAGGCCACTTAGCTTCGCCCTCTGAGTTTATTCACTTTGTCCCGCCTTTGGCACAGCTTATCCCCTGTCTTGTTGTCCCCCTGACACTCGACCTTGTTGAATGGTTGCAGCCACTTTTATCTCACATATACTCCAACCAAGGGTAGTCTTGAGTCTTCCTACATCTTGACTTCGTCCATGTACCTCATCCACTTCCTAACATCACCTAGTCACTTTCACGAAGCCTTCTTCTTCTGGGAGTTGCGTCCCCCTTTTTGTCGACATCAGCACAATTTTCTAGAAGGGTGACAGTATCTTGATTCTCATTTAACCATCCAATGAGAGATCTCAAATGGCACAGGGAGAATCACAATTGCTCCCTACTATCGTTAGCCCCCATAACATTCTACATCAACACTTTCTCATGCTATGGTGGGTCTTACTTTGCGACTATTGCAGTTAGTTCCGATACTTTCCGAAGACCTCTGAACTTGGCTAGGCTCTCAATGCCTACAACATCCATGATACTTTTGTCACTGCCTACTATTCAGAGTATGTTCCTACGCAGAATTGTCTTCCGCCTTTATATTTCAACTACCCCTGAGGGCACTGCAATTGACTACATCACCATTTCATCCATCTTTTTTTGGTTACATGACACGAGCATGGGGCATGCCCGCCTCGTTTGTACACAATTTCTTTTTTCATACCTCATGGAAGGTTGGGTTCTATAGGTTCCTTTTTCTTTTTTTCTTTTTTTCCTCCAACGGATCTCTTTGGACGATCCCACTATTTCTCTCTCTTACAAACAACACACTCAATAGAAGAAACATTGATGGATTTCGGCTATACGTATGCTCCTAACCTCATCCATCAGGGGGCATCTGTTATCACTGAAATTTCGTCCGCAAATGGTTACAAGAATACAACATCGTCAAACAGTTATGAAGACATCCATGGACCTGAATTAACACAAAAGCATTCATAAAGGGTCAAAAAACTATACAAGTAGTGAAAAAATTGAAGAGCGCTATACAGACATTGGGCGCGCACGCACATGCGCGGAATAGGAACGCAAGAATCGTGCACATGTGCACGATGTGCGACTATTATCGCAAAAATCTGCGCACCTAAGAAAAAATGCATTTATGAGAGTGGTCGGCCTCCCAACCACTTCTGGTTCAGCTCCCAAGCTGATTTGACACTCAAATCCGGACTGGATTCGACTGGAGGGCTGGTCAAAGACCTAGAAATGCCCTAATTAGCCTCTTTACACACTACAAACTAGTTGAACAATAGCTCAAAGGAATGCTATAAAAAGGCCATGGATACACTTCATTTTTCAAGGAATTCAAAGAAAATTTATGCTGCCATTATTCTCTTGAGGATCCTTCTATCCTTGCCAAGAGTATATTTGCACCATTGCATTGGACAATCCATCTCACCCCTTGAGTGGATTAACAAAGAATTCTTTCACCATTTTCATTTATTTTTCTCAAAGTTGTAAGAAGAGCATACTTGTGGGGGTCCAAGATCCCTCCCTTGGAGGAAGAAGGGACTCACAGTCCCCTTGCTTCTTGGTGTTTTCTTTCACTAATATCAACCTTATCATTGGTGACATGGGTCTAATTGTTTCTTGTGTCCTTATGTCTCTATGTTTGATAATTTAGTTGTAGCTTTATTTCTTAGTTTAATTCTTAGTTGTTGTTTTATATTTCTCTTTCTAACTCTTTTCCTTGTAGCTGTCCTGCTCAACAAACCCAACTAAGCTTGCAAGCACCTCCATTTTTCTCACTAATGTGACGAAGGAGGTGCAACACCCTCTGAGATAAATAGTGATTTTTTACGCCCAAATGAGGCTAGATGCAAGTTAGTAGGATATTTTTGGGTTTTGAGTTTTTGTTTTGATTTCAGTTGTATCCATTTTCCCTTTTGAATATAATAGAGGAAGATTGACCCAATGCAGGTGGATATTGCTTGCAATTCTCTGTTATTGTGTTTCATGAATGAATGGATGAATTTCATTATGAGTAGATGGAACTAGGAATGTTAGGATAAGTTTCAATTGTTTCTCTTCTGTTGAAGTGGCGCAAGGTGTGCACACAAAATGAAAGGAGTGTGTTGATGGGATCTGTTTTGGTCCTGAAGCTCATAAGAGATAGCACGAAACTTTCCCTTTGCAAGGAGTGAAAAATGACTGCTACAAGGTGTGCACAATCATTCGCAGGAACTCGAACCTGTGTAAGAATTTGTTGCAAAGTGTGCATAGAGAAAAAGGAGAACGCCAGGAGGGAGAGAGGAATTTCTCTTCGAGAAACCCTTTGGATCTAAGTTATCGAAGTCCCTAAAATGCAAGGAGTGTGTGGGAAGTTGAAGTCTTCACAAGACCAAGCTCGGGAGGAATAACACTTTTCATAAGTGTTAACGATATCTAAGAGTCAGACCCGCAAGAGGTTCAGAGGTAGAGACCTTTGAAGACTTAGAAAATTTTCTAAGTCAAAAGAAATCAGAAGCTCGAGAGGAGGAGCAACAATGGTCGTTGGGTCACAGCGTGAAGGATCAACAACCATCTAATTAAAGACAAGGTGTGAGATCTTTAATGCTTCACATACACAAGAGAGAGAACCCACCAAGACTTGAGACTTGAAACTTTTGAATTCTGGAGTTCCGAATTTGCGAAGTGAAATCTACATCATTCGATCGTCTGAAGTAGACTGAGCCGTTAGATCATTCAAGGTGAACGTCCAACATTGGATTGATCTAGTTAATCTGAGCCCTCAGATGTCATGAGATCGGGAGGGAGAAAGTTTTAAACTTGAGATCCTCGAAGTGCGAGGAGCCAGAGAGCTGAAGCGAAGCTGGACCATCAGATATGGAGGAGACATGGCAAAGATCTGAGAACTCTGGGTAAAGATCCGAAGAAATCCTCAACCATTATATCATGAGGACACGCATTAGTGGATCGCATCCTTTGGATAGAAACCATTCGGAGAAGGGTGAAGGTTGAGGTTTGAGATCCTCAAATTTTGAAACCTGGAGGAGATCTCGACTGTTGATCGAGAGGAGGGTCACAGGACCATTGATCTAAGTTAAAGGCCAAACACCCGAAGTGAAGGCAGGATCGTTGATCGTGAGGACAAGTGTCTGTCGATCATCTGCTCTAGAAGTTTGGAGTACAGGATAAGGCGAGGTTTGAAACTTCAAAACCCCGAAGTCCAAAGACCCACAAAGATCATAGTCATTGATGGAAGGTGATAGGTGTCAGTAGATCTTCCACTCTAGAAGATTGCTCTGCAAAGGAAACCAAGGTTGAGATTCAAAAATTCTAAAGTCCAGAATTCCGAATCGATCACAGTCGTCGATCGAAGAGAGGGATATCTGGATCATTGATTCCAAAGGAGATATCTCAGCCATATGTCTGGAAGTACCGTCAAGATTGTGATATCGATGGTCATCTCGCATTATGGGGCTAGGAGTTGTGCGGACGTTAAAATATCAAAGGCGTGCCGCAATCCAAACCGCGGTTTCGCCAAGAGGACACATGGAGGCTCAGGAAGAATTACGGGCTGAAAATAAGTTTGATCCCAAATCAATTGTGGCTATGCCCACAATCACATGGTCATCATCCAAGGTGACATTCGAGGAGGGGCCGAGAGAAAAGGCGCTAACACCCAATACTCTAAGATTTTCGTAGAACGCTCAAGGGAAGGTCGCGGGTGTCGTGGAGCCTGTGCAAGGAGTTGAGAGGGCCTGTGTTTAACAGAGAATGAAACCAATAAGGTTTTAGAGAGCCATCTGACTCCATAATCAGATATCCTGACCGAGAGGTCGCGCAACCCTTAGGAGGGAAGGGGGTCTGCACCAAGTGGTATCAGAGCTGAATTTTTTCTTGCAGACAGCAGGAAAAGGAGAACAAACAAAATAAATCAAGGTTGTACTATGTGTGTGACAGACAGTCAACAAAATGCCATCAAGGAGACGAGTGGAACCACCTTTAGCCAATAGAGCTGTAGAAAAGGAGATGTGATAACTTCATGCAAGATTAGAGGTGATGGAGGCAATGCAGAGAAGAGCACCTGATGTTGGAGATGTCAGCAATGCAGAGAGAAAAGAAGTCGTGGGTGAGAATGTTGTCAAAGAAGCTGCAGGTGAAGATTTTTTCAAAGAACTCTTATTGAGAGAAGTTGCCAGATTGGGAGGTAGAGCCAAGATAGAGGTCCCAATGTATGAAGGAAATTTAGATGCTGAAGAGTTGTTGGATTGGATAATATCCATGGAAAAACATTTTGACTATGAAGAGGTTGATGAAGAGAAAAGAGTGAAACGGACTATCACTAGGCTAAAAGGACATGCAACATTGTGGTGGGATGAACTGCAGGCTGAGAGGAGAAGAAAGGGAAAACATAAGATAAAGAATTGGGACATAATGGTAGCCAAGCTAAAGGATAAGTTCATACCCAAAGATTATCAAATCAATCTGTTCAGGAAGATGCAGAACCTGAGATAGAAGGGGATGACAGTTAAGGAGTACACAGAGGAGTTCTACAGGCTGAACATCAGAACTGGACAAAGGGAGAGAGATGAAGAAAAGGTGGCCAGATATATAAATGGCCTGAGATATGAAATCTAGGATGAGCTCAACATGATGTCAGTAAGGACAGTGGAGGATGTTTATCAGTTTTCAATGAAGGCAGAGGAGAAGTTGGCCAGAAAATAAAGCCAGCGAGGAAGAGGTAAAATCCCAACCCCAAACAGAGGTAAGGGAGTTTCCCATGACAAAGCACATAAGTCTAGGGATGAGGCTGAGAAACAACACAGCCACTTGGAAAGAGGAGGAAGTTCCCGAGGAAGGCATAGTGGTGGAAGAAGTTCTTCTAGATGAAGAGGAAGAAGAGGAGGAGGATAAGTAAGATGATATGCTTGTGGAAAGGCAGGTCACATGTATTGGGAATTTCCCGAGAAAAATAAAGAAGGAGGAGGTGAAGATCACATTTCAGAAGCACGGAGAGGGAATGTTGAAGCAAAAGGAGCAGAGGATGGAAGATCCTTGATGTTGAGGAAGGTTCTCTTAAAACCAGAGGCAGAAGTTGAAAAACCAGTGCAGAGAAATAGTCTCTTCAGGACAACTTGCAAGACTAAAGACAGAGTGTGCAAGGTGATAATCGACAATGGGAGCACTGATAACTTAGTAACCACAGAGATGGTGGAGAAATTGGAGTTGGATACAACTGCACATCCGAAGCCATACAAAGTCTCATGGTTGTAGAAAGGACACTAGGTAATGGTTACTAAACAATGCTTGGTTGAATTTAAAATAGGAGGATATAGAGATGAAATTCTATGCGATGTAATTCCCATGGATGTATGCCATATTTTGTTGGGAAGGCCATGGAAATTTGACAGGAATGTCATTCATGATGGGAGGAATAATACATACACCTTGGAGAAGAATGGTAGAACACACATGTTGTTGTCAATAGAAGAGAAGAAAGTGAAAGAGGAAGCCAACACAAGCATACTTCTCACGAGTGGGAAGGAACTCCTGAAATAATTCAAGAAAGAATAGGAGATGCATTTCGTTGTGGTGAGGAAACCTAGAGTTATCCTTACAAGTACATCGATGGATGATTTTCCTAAAGAAATTCAGGAATTGTTGGATAATTTTCTTGACATAGTGGTGGATGAGCTACATAACTCATTTCCACCCATCAAAAGTATCAGCCACCATATTGACTTGATACTAGGAGAAAGTTTGCCAAACAAAGCAACATACAGATTGACACCTCGAGAGAATGAGGAAGTGAAGAACCAAGTTCAGGAATTGTTAGACAAGGGTTTGGTCAGAGAAATCTTGAGTGCATGCGCAGTACCAACTATGTTGAGTCCAAAGAAGGATGGAGGATGGAGAATGTGTATAGACTCAAGAGCGATTAACAAGATCACCATAAGGTATAGATTTCTTTTACCAAGAATGGATGATTTGATGGACTGTTTAAGTGGAGCAAATTTCTTTTCTAAAATAGATTTGAAAAGTGGATATCACCAAATTAGAGTGAGAGAAGGTGATGAGTGGAAAACAACCTTTAATACAAACGAAGGTTTGTATGAGTGGCTTGTTATGCCATTTGTCTTAACAAATTCCCCGAGTAATTTTATGAGGTTGACGAATGAAATAATGAAAGATTTCATTGGCAAGTTTGTGGTTGTATATATGGATGAAATACCGATCTTTAGTAGGACTAAAGAGGAGCATTTGAGACACCTAACACTAGTGATGAGGAGGCTACATTAGGAGAAGTTGTTGATAAATCTGAAGAATTCCTCTTTTATGAAGACATATCTCATTTACTTGGGTTTTTTGATCTCTTCAAATGAAATGAAGATGGATCCAAAGAAGGTGAAATCAATCAAACAATGGCCATCACCAAGGAGTATGTTTGAGGTAATGAGCTTCCATGAATTAGCCAGTTTCTATAGGAAGTTCATCAGAGACTTCAGTGGAATTTGTGCACCAATGATGGATATAGTGAAGAAGAAACACAAGTATTTTAAATGGACAGAGGAGGCTGAGAGGAGCTTCAATATACTGAAGGAGAAAATAATAGAACAACCAATTCTGGTCTTTCCAAATTTTGAAAAGACATTTTAGGTGAGATGTGATGCAAGTGGAGTTGCAAAATTTTGAAAAGACATTTTAGGTGAGATGTGATGCAAGTGGAGTTGCAATAGGAGCAGTTTTGAGTCAGGATAATATACATGTTGCCTATTTCAGTGAGAAGTTGAATGAGACCAAGAGAAAGTACTCCATGTATGATAAGGAGTTTTATGCCATAATGTGAGATCGGAAG
>CBVK0100231440.1:0-12703 GCA_900067695.1 Picea abies | reverse complement strand
CCCGGTAACCTGGAGTTTTGAAGAGGCTAGGGTTTAAAGGTCAAGGTATAAGTCCCTCTTCACATATTACCACCTAAAACAGATAGTTGGGCTAAACAACCAATAATGAAGTGTATGCCCAAATGAGAACACCTACCCGGAACAAAGCAACAAAAGACAAGTATCTGGGATATGATTTCAAAGGGTTAGTACTTCATAACTCTCTGATAACAATATATAAGCAACAAATATTGACAAGATCAACGTTTATTAATATAGCAATGGAACAATATCAATTCATCAATAAATGTCAAGATGATGTAGCAAACAACGTATCCAATCAATCCCTTACTCAATAAATGCTTCAAACCACCATCTAATTGCTTATGAAGAACACTTGCTGCGTCAAGATGGAATAACCAAGGATGATGTCAGCCTTATTAGGGTTAGTTGTTAGTTAGGGTTTCAATTTATAAGAGTTTGAGAGTTTTTCTAATCACTTTCACTTCAACGTTGGAGGCTAAAGATCAGTGCCCAAGGTTATGGAGTCAAAAGGTGAAGGACGCACAAGTTGAAGGGGACGAGATTCAAAGGACAAGAGGGAAAGGTTTCAAGGTGCTGCAATGGCAGGGCCTTGAAGACAGAACCCTAGGGGAGAGAGGCTCACTCCGGTGTTTCTTAAGCAAGGCCTCGTGCTCTCTCCTCCTTCTCGGCAATCAGCTAGCTCAGGGACAAGCAAAATCAAGACAAGAAAGTTTAAAGAGGGATAGTGTTGCAAAGGCAAGGCTCTTTCATCAAACCCTAAAAGAAAAACGGCCCTAGGCGTAGATAACCTAGGCCTGGGACATCCTCTTGCTCTTGAAAATTTAAAGGTACGACTAGCTTAAGGGAAGAAGAAAGAATGAGTGTAGCAATGGCTAGGCTCTCTTCTTCTTCTTCAATGGCTAAAAGGTTTTTCTATCAGGCGACATGAGATAACGACCTACTTGTGTGTTTGTCCCCTAGGGTTTTGATTCAACAATATCAACAATATTTATAAATAAATGCAAGAAATTAAACTACAACCATTCAATCGAGAAGTTTTGCAGAAAAATACTTACAAATCACCAAGAAAATAGTATGCAAACCCTAGTTGTAAACCTTCCTTCAAGAAAAACACCATAAATTGCCAAACATCTCCTCTCCAAGCAAGTGCGCCTTCCTCAAAATAGCCAATAACCCCAATAGGGCACAAAAATAAACCTCTCTATGAGAGTGAGTGATGAGTTATGTCAAAATGAGGATAAAACTCCTCAATATATACTGTATCAATGACCTTCAATTAATTTTAGGTCATAAAAATTAGTCGACAAGGCTTTAAACCAAAATCATACTATTTTTACATTAAAATGCCAAATTAAAACCCTAACTGAGTTGTAATAAAGGTAAAATCCCCTTCAAGGGAGGCGCCAGCCCTTTTTAGGGAAAATGAGACATCCAGGAGCAAAACGTTAGCCCCCTAAGGGCTTCTCCAACATGCCACACGTGCCACTACTGCCCAACCTGCCTCCAAGAATGACCATGAAGCTGGATGGTGTCATGGTAAGGATGGGGATGCTCTGAGCCTTCCAAGGCAAACGTTCCACTGAAAAGGGGTCATTCCCCCTAGGTCGGGCTTTGCCAAAGTGCCTATGGTGAAACGTCCTCTTCTTCTCTGGTGCTAAACATCGATCAAGAATTGTCTCGTCTATGCCCATCTGATGGGTCTCAACAACCATCTGATGGGCTCCTCAGCCCCATGGAGGTCCGAACTAATCATCTCCCCATGTGTATCGATCCAAGTGGTACATGTCCCTCGAGCATGTTCCTGTACATCAAAAACTACGCCCTCCATGGGCTCATTAGTCACAGGGATCATAGCAATGTTAATCACATTTCATCATTAATATTATCAAACATATGCATAAAAACCCTGATATATCATTCAACAACTCAAAGACATTACAAAAACCTACAATACAAGGTTGAGGAAAAAGAGCAAGACACCCTATCGTGCTAGTACCCATAAGGAAAGGAAAGTTTCCAAGGGTTTTCATCCAAGCCATGTAAATGGGGTGGTGTGGCTAAGGGATGTCCAGACATACGGGTAGAGTGAGAGCCAGGGATGCATGATATTACCTGTGGGTGCCTTTGTAGAAGGCGAGTTGTACCCGTCATGGATGCAAATTTTTCCAAGCCCTTTCTTGTCTTTTATTCTTTTCTTTATTTGCTTTTTGTCCAAGGACTAACCAGAGGACACTGCCTTGGCGTGGTGACCAGAGCTGACAGTGTTACCCACAAGTACTTTCACAGAGATGATAAGGTTGGCTCGTGATGAGACCCCCTTTCCATTAGCCATGCAACCAAAGGTCACTGCCCTGGCTTGGTAACCAGATGGTGGCAATGTCATGTTGTTAGGTACCCATGAACATAATAGGCTTTCTCGTGATGAGACCCGCTATCCTCTTGATTAGGTCTTGTTTGTTTATTTTTTTCTTGGGTCCCTCTTGTTTCTTGCTGAGAGGCCTTTTATTGCCTTCTCGAGGATCCTTGGGCGAAGCATCTCGAAGTTTTATTTCTATACTTTTATCTTTTACCAGCTGCTTTTACCTTCTGGGCCTTTAGCCCCTTCTTCCCACGAGATAAGGTGCAGCCCTACAAATAGGTCATCCTAATGCCCAGACAAGGGGAATGGGATAGATGAGCGGGAGACAAGATGAAAAGGTGATAGTATGATGGGATCGAACGATGGCTCTTCAGAAATCCCCCAGTGGCAAACCAAAACCTATGGGTACAAGCTTGCTAAGATATCCTGTCAATCTCCCCAGTCATGGTCAAGTAGATTAATGTAAGATCTAAGCATTTGTCAGAGACAAAAGGAGTCAAATGCATATATCCAAAGGTTACCTCGAGACATGATCTCCTAGTTATCCCTAAAATTAGGGATAACACATACCTTAGGATCTTTGTCATACACGTGTTCGACAAATGATTCATAACCTTTAAGTTTACCAACAACAATGTAGTGGAGAGAAGATTTGTTCTTAACCCTTTATAAAGTCGTTAATTTGCCGTTTCCATTAGAGGTTCATCATAAATACCATTATTATTGTCCCCATCATCCTCATCTGGATGACCAAATAAGTCTTGGATCATTTGATTTGTCCCATCATCTTGAACTATGTTGTTATTGTCATCTACTTACATGGGATCATTAACTTGATCTTCATTATCCATTTCATGTTCCTCATCTTGTTCAACATCATTTCTACTACTACTTGGTGCTTTCTGCAGAAAGTTAGGGGGCAACTCTAACTTTATAATTACAAACAATCATGCAAAATTAGTGCATGTATAAGACAATATAAAATTTTACAAATACAATCAATATTAAAACAAATAATATATATATATATACCATGGGACGATATTCATTTGATCCCCCATCCATGTTGGGACGATATTCATTTGATCCCCCATCCATGTACCCATATTTTATACAATGTTTTTTAGCTGTTGCTATTAAAACTCTTTCGGGACGTCTAGTAAAACATTTTTTGCAAGGGCAATAACATTTTTCGTCACCCTTTTCACCCACTTTAATTTTTTCCCACCTCTAATGTTTTCTGACATTCTTCCCCATAGAAATATACTAATGATTATCTTATAAAATTGAGTGGTGTATAATAAAATATCTATTATATTTTTCTATTATAACATATGAAAAAAAACTTGTTTTTTGTTCGCCAAGAAGACCTTATACCCTTTTTGAACCGTCGTTGTTATAGAAAAATTGTCGCAACATCCCTAAAATACAATATATTTATAGATTTTATAACGTCGCAATTTTGATGATAGTTGACCAAGTCAATGTTGACTTTGTCAAATAGTGGGTGACTGTTAGAGGAGGGGAAAACCTAGTGCTGACATCGCCTTGCTTGCAACAAACATTTGATGTCATCTCTCTTGCAATGACCTTTGGAAGACGTCTCTCTTGCGACAAAGTTCAAATTACGTCACACTTGCGCAAATTACGTCACACTTGCGATGAAATCGGGCAGGATGGAGAAAAAAACTGAAAATTTCCTCTATTTTTCGACAGTACGACCAATTTTTTCCATAACGTCACAAGTATATCGTCGCAATTTTTCCAATATGTAGTAGGGTGCATTCCCTTACTTCATTTTTTCAATTTCAAGTAAATTTAAGCTTAAGTTTCATTTAATTGACCCATCTCTGTGCATCCATGGGCTGCCTTAAGGCAACCCGTGGATATCCGCAATTGGTGGAAACACTAGTCACGAAAATCCGTGACTTTTCTAATTATAGGCCGTAGATGCCTAAGGAAGATTTTGAAAAAGAGAAGCTAAGTCAAAAAACATTTGCAAATGAGTAGGATGTTTGTCCTCTAGAGAGAACGCAAACACGAAGAGGTGGAGCTGGCAGTGTTTAACAATGATGAGGCAAAAAAATATCTACGTGCATGTGGCATGTATAAATTCTTCCAAATTGGTGGCATGAGGATGCAAAGGAGATTGTTAAATCTCTTAATTGTCTGTTGGAACCCTAATGCTGAGACATTCATGCTCGTTAGACAATCATTGACCATTATGGTTGAAGACATCTACTTCATTACCGGTTTTTGCTTCCCTATGATTTGCTCCCTTTTTTGCTTCCAAAGATTGTTTTAGTGTATTTTTCTCCAATATTTTGAAAAAGTTGGCGCTATTTATTGGGTTAGCACTATTTCTGGCATTTTTTTGTGTCGATGAAAACATGTAGGTGCTAAATTAGATGAAAATAGTGCCAAATTTAGCATTGAATGTGCTTTACTAGTTAATTAGTTGAGGTGATGGGGGTTAAGTGGATAGAGACTTTGAGGGTTATTGGATTTAGGGATTTGGTTTACATGGATTAAGGGTTAAAGGATTAGGTTTTAAGGTTTAAGGGATTAAGGGTCAAGAGCTTAGGGAGTTGGCATTTACGAGTTAGGTAGTTTAATGGTTAATCGATTAGGGCTTATGGGCTAGGGGATTAATGTTTAAGTGCTTAGGGCATAAGGGTTTATGGATTAAGGGATTAGGGATTAGGGTTTAAATGTTTAAGGGTCGATGGATTAGGGGTTAGGGGATTTAGGGATTTTGTGTTAAGGGATTAGTGATTAATGAAGGTTGAGGGATTAAGGGTTTAGGGATTAGGGCTTAAGGATTTAACGGTCAATGCAAGATTAGGGTTAGGAGATTAAGGGATTTTGCAGAACTCTCTTGAAATTTCATGGAATGTCTTCCAACACACCCATCACCAATGTCATCCAACGATGCCACACAATGAGTAGTGAATGGGGTCAACATTGAAATTTCTTCAAACTGTTCTTGTATGCATTGAAATTTGACATGATTTGACTAGACACATGCCTTGACGGTATACGATGGTTTCAAGACTCAAGGATGCATAATGCAAGAGCATCCTTGGGCTCAAGCAATCCACATCACCCAAAAATATTTCTATTCTGCAAATTAGACAATGAGTCGAATAAGGACTGTGTTAGTGGTCCATTTTATTTAATTAGTTTGCTATAAATTCGAACTGTTTATTACTCATGCAACTACTCTTGTGTTCGTTGAAACTCATGTTGAAACACATGAGGAACTGTTTATTACTCATGCAACTACTCTTGTGTTCGTTGAAACTCATGTTGAAACACATGCTGAAACTTTGTAGAATATGTATTTCGTTGAAAAATTGAATTTCCTCCTATGGTAACGTTGTTACAGTGCCTGCTGACTTTCCATGCTGGCATTAACACATGTTGTGTCTCAACCAAAATTAGGTCAAGGATCTGGCGCCCAAAAGGAAGACCGTTAACATCAAGAAGAAGGCGAACAGTTCGAAACCAAGGGTGGTTTGGGTAACGACTCGTTATTGGAGTGAAAGAAAATCATTTCAGAGCTAAGGAGGAGTTTTAAGAAGAAATGGAGTGTGGTTTTGAAGAGGTTGGTGAACCACGAAGTAAGGAAATCATGGAAGGTGGATTTGAGAGAAAGATTCCAGGTTGGGAGAGCATGCGAGAAGGGAGAAATAGAGTCTCAACCCATGCACGTAAACCATTACCCTCTGAATGATTTTGTAGTGGTTTCCAACCATGCGAGAAACCATTCACGACTGTATTTTATCCCAGGCACAATGTAATGTAAAAAAAATTTGTTATCTGTATTGAATCAATAAACAAATGGTGTTGAAATTCGTGGGTTTTCTGGTGTTTTAGTTTCTAGTTGATTCCCTTATTATTTGGCAATAATATTTATGTTTTGTTTTCCGTTGTGTATTCTATAGCAGGGTGCATGATGTAAATATTTGTGTGTTTCAACGCCCCATCCCTGCATCAATCCCTGATGTCCCCGCATTAAAGATAATTTTTTAACATAAAGTACAGAAAGTTGTAACTTTTGGTAATAGCTATGTGGTTTATATACTTGTAGGATAGCTGGGAGAATTCTGAGACATGTGGCATGATCCTTGATGTCCATGGATGGAAAAGTACCTATTCGCTTCTAGAAAGAGGCTCCACACGTGTGAAGTCAACGGTGTTCAAACTCATCCACTTATGCAGGAAAATCCTTTGTTTTTGGCAAGAATCGGGGCATATTTGGGATTTCTTACGATTTCCTCTAATTTTGTGGATCACGAGGATGGATTCGACCCTAAATAATGGATCTTAGGAGTAATTCTAGTATTTTTGGTTACATACTTTTTGTATAAATGCCCCAAGACATGGATGGAAAGACATCTATATTTTTCATTTATAAAATTTCAGACTTGGAGCTTTTGGATCAAACCTATGCAAATTTCATTAATGTTCATCATGCAGTCTCATTGAGGTTTGATTTATTAAATTTTCACCTAATTCTAGGTGATTAAAATCTTTTATTTTGTTTAGTTATTTTATGTTTAATTCTTAATAAAACATAAGAAAAAATTATGCCCAACATTAAAATGAAAACAATATAAAAATAATGAAGTTAACAAAGTTGCTTATTCAAATCATTGTGAGATACATGCATTAATATTTTATTAACTTTTGTGTCTTCATGAACATATGTTGATACAAAATGAATGGAAGAAGCATCCAAGTAATCCTATTTTTTTCTGCCAACAATTCATAACATATCTTGAACACTTTAAGGATATCGCAATAGGTAATTTGTATGGACACAAATAATACTGAACCATTTAAAAGTTTAGGCCATAAGAATCATCATTTTTTAAACATGGATTACAAATAATTTTGAAAATTTAGAAGTCTTGGTCATTAAAATAATTATCTGCAACAGGTTGATTTCATCTTGTGTTATGTTTGAATCTATACCTGCATCTTTTGTTTGATTTCAAATTTTTTCAGTAACCCATTCTAGTTTGCAATCTTTGCCCCATTCCCTTGCAAATCAATAGGAAATGGGGTATTCTTTGGGTTCGATCTCTTAAATTGTCTCCTTGCTTCTAACACTTCTTCACTCTTTTTATCATACAAATCAATCAATTTGTTCATAAAGTCCATGTGTTATAGAATGAACTTGTTGAGTATAGCACTTTCGTCTACACCTATTACATGTCAACATGTTTATTTCAAAATCCAAAGGTCATTTTGTTAATTTGACAAATAAACTACAGAGTAAATTAATGATTGCAATAAAAATAACCACAATGATAATGAGTTTACTTACTAATTTCTACTTGAACACCATTAGATTGTGTTTTTTTTCCATCAATAATATCTAATGCTCGTTCTTCATCCTAGAAGCATGGCCCATCTTCAAAGTCTTTACCAAGGAATTCACGTAGGAATAAAAATGCTTCATTCAATACATACCCTTCAACCATGCAACCCTCTAGATGTGCCTTTTGTCAGACATATCTTTTTAGAGTTTTCATATATCTCTCAAAGAAAAAACATCCACCTCGCTGATACGACACCCGCCAATTCAATATCATCGACTAGGTGTATAAGTAAATGGACTTGTAGGTCCATGAAACTTGTAGGGAGCTCCTTCTCAAATACACATACAATTTCTGCAATTTCCTTCTTCCATTTTGGCACTTCACATTCGTGGATCTCCTTGGATGTCACCCACCTAATATAAGAATAGTAAATTAGCATGAACCTTTAGGAAAAAAATAAAAATGAAATGCAATATCTCTATGTCTCTCACACATGAACATTCCATATCACATACCTTGCAAATGTTGACAATTGACTTATGGTATTCCTCAAGTCAATGTTAAGACATGAATCCCCCCTGATTTCCAATGGCATGATATGTTTTCAAACACATTTATAAAAGGTGATTACTTATTTTTTTCACACAATAGAATATCATAATATATTTAGTACCTAATCAATTTTACCAATAAAAGTTAAATGATGATATATAATACCTTCATAAAATTATGAAAATCATGTGTTTTAAATCCTGTGATATGTTCATCGAGTGTAAAGGCTTTAACCAATGATGAACCATAGCCAATACGTGTCCTTGTTGAACGTATGACATTTTTTAGTTGGCTTAGCTCTTTCTTTTTCAAAATCCATGGAGCTTCTGCATATGTTTCATTTTCCCTGTTTGGCCGCAAATGTTTTCTATCAAATTTGGTACGCAAAAGAGAAATATCTCTCCTCGAAGACAGGGTGTCCTTATCTTTGCCTGATATATGTCAAAATATTGAATTAGGGACATTTTTGAAGATGTGCATAGGATCTATTAGGTGAGATATTAATAGATCCTTCCAATAAGGGAGATCATAAAACATGGATTTCCTTTGCATCCCTTCTGACATCTTATTTTTGGATCAACGATTTATTCAACGATCTCCCCCTTTGTCATTGATGGAAAACCTATACTCAAAAACATGTAATATTCCATAAATAGAAAGAAATCTCCCTTGTCTCTAAATTCCTCCATGTTTGTAATTCTCCCCCTTTGACATTAATGGAAAAGGAATGCTCCCCCTGAGATATGCTTCTTTATTGACGATATTAGAGGGATATCACTCCCAACTTCTGTCTGAGATATGAAAATGTTTCTCATGAAATGGGTTTGGTAAAAATATTTGCAACTTGTTCCTTGGTGGCAATGTATTCCATATTGACACTTTGTTCAACTACATGTTCTCTTAGGAAGTGGTACTTGATGGGATTATGCTTCATCTTTGAGTGCATAACATGATTCTTTGAAATGTTGATTGCACTTGTGTTGTCACAGATGATTGTGATGGGATAATCATATTTTACCTTGATATCCTGCAATGCTTGCTTCATCCAGAGAACTTGTGTGAAACATGTTTCCATTGAAATATACTTGGCTTCTATTGTGGATAGAGAGAATAAAGATTGTTTCTTGCGCAACCAAGGCACTATATTGTTTCCTAGAAAGAATGCTCCTCCTCTTGTACTTTTTCTATCATCAACACTTCCTGATCAATCTGCATTTGTATGTGCTGTTGGAGTAAAATATTCACCTCTTAAGTACCATAAGCCGAAGTCCAAGGTACCCTTTAGATATTTGAATATCCTTTTATTGCTTGCACATGGGTTTCTTTTAGTTCAACTTGAAATCATGCAACCAATCCCATTGCTTGCATAATGTATGGCCTTGATGCCATCACATATAGTAGGATTCCAATCATTGACCTACACAATGTTTTATTTGCTTATGGAGATTAAGCATTTTTTCTCAATTTACAACCTGTGACCATAGGTGTGTTGAATGGTGCACAATATTCCATTTTGAATTTCTTCAACATTTCCTGATGTACTTGGTTTGTGAAATGAATATGCCTTTTTTAGATTGAGAATTTTGTAATCCAAGAAAGAATGATAGGTCACCAAGCATAGACATCTCAAATTCCTTTTGCATTTCTATTGGAAATTATTGGCACATTTATTTCATACTTCCTCCAAAAGTAATGTCATCTACATAAACTACAACAATCAATTGATGTTTTGCTATTGTCTTGATATAGAGATTATTGTTAGCAATTCCTCCTTTGAAGCCTTGTTGTTGTAGATATTTATCAAAGCTTTAATACTAGGCTTTGAGAGCCTGCTTTAGCCCATAAAGTGATTTCTTCAGTTTTCAGACATGATCCTTATTTTCTGATAATAAGAATCCTTTTGGTTGTTCAATGTATAATTCTTCCTTTGAATTGCCATTGATTAAGGAAGACTTGACATCCATTTGATAGACTTTAAAGTTCTTGAAACATGCAAATGCCAAAAACATTATGATAGCTTCTAGTCTAGAAATTGAGGCAAGGATTTCTTCGAAATCAACACCTTCAACTTGAGCATAACCTTTACAAACTAATCTTGCTTTGTTTCTTATTACTTACCCATCTTCATTCAACTTGTTCCTAAAAACCCACTTGGTGCCAATTACATTTTTATCAGTCAGCCTTGGAACAAGTTCCCATGTTTCATTCTTCTCAATTTGATTTAGCCCTTTTTCCATAGCATCAATCCAATGCTTGTCTTCTCTAGCTTCTGTAAAATTCTTAGGCTCTATTTTAGATAGAAAGGAGAAGTTTGCATATTTTAGTGCACTAGCTAGTGTTTTTCTAGTTTGAACTCTCATATATTATCACCAAGAATTATATTTTGCAAATGATTATTTTGGAAAAATATAGATGGTGTCTTTGTCTCTTGGCGTTCTATTTCTTCTTCTTCATTTTCTTCTCCTTTTTCTTCATTTTCTTCTTTGCATCCCGACTCATCTTCTTGAACATTTGCTTGTGTTTTCACCTTCTGGTGGCCCGCTTCATCAAATTTTATGTTGGCACTCTCTATGATTTTGTTTAATTTTGTATCGTAACATATATAAGCGTTGCTTATTGATGAATAACCAAGAAATATACCTCCATCATCTCTAGAGTCAAATTTTCTCAAATCCCCATCATCTCTCTTTATGTAGCACTTGCTTCCGAAAATTTTGAAGTGTTTACCTATTGTTGATCTACCTTTCCATAATTCATAAGGTATTTTGTTGTTGTTGACTTTGATTTTCCCTCTATTCAAAATGTAAACTACCATGTTGATTGCTTCTTTCCAAAACTTGTCTGATAGGTTGGCTTCATTCAACATTGTTCTTGCCATCTCTTCTACAATTCAAATTTTTTTTCCACCACTCCATTCTGTTGTGGAGTTCTTGTGGTTGAGAATTGTCTTTTTATCCCACGAGTCTCACAAAATTATTCAAATTCATTTGATATAAGCTTACCTCCTTTGTCTGATCTCAAACACTTGATTTTCAAATCAATTTCATTTTCAACCAAGGCTTTGAATGATTTGAACTTCTCAAAAGCTTCATATTTTTTTTTAGGAACATAACCCATGTCACCATGTAGACTTTGTGTTCTTCTAGGCCGACAAAGATCTGTATGAATGGGTTCCAATGGCTTCGTTGTTGAGTACTCCTTTGATTTAAGGTTTGTTCTTGTTTGTTTTCCATGCTGACATTGCTCACAGAGAGTGGTTGAAGGTTTAACAATCTTTGACATGTCTCTCATTGCTTGTTTAGTGCAATTTTTTTACTAGATTATCAAAGTTCATATGATCCATTCTTCTATTCCATAACCAACTTTCATTTGTTTGTCCCATATAACACTTTTCTCTCTGGATCTAATTTAGGATATATACATTATTTGATGTTCTATATGCACTTGCTACTAATATTCTTGATCCTTCCTACCTTATTTCACAACCTTGAGAATTAAATATGAGAATGTGACCTTGGTCACACATTTGACTAACACTGAGAAGATTTAGTTTTATACTATCAACACACAAGACATTTTTTTGTTTTAGTCTTTCCATTATTGAGACTTAGAGTACCTTTTCCAACTATCCCTGTAGTAGCCTCACTTCAAAATGTCACAATATCTTTGTTAACTTATTTCAAAGTGTTGATGGGTCTGAATTAGCTTGTCAAGTAGGTAAGAGAGAATGCTAGATGGAAGGTCCCAATTAGAACTGCTCTCATTTGGAATATCATTTCTAACCAATATGTTGGTCTGGTTGCCACTCTAAGCTATTTTCTAATATAAATATGAGAACATAATGTTATTAGATAAGTTAAAATATGAAACTAAATCTAAAAAATGAAGTCTAAAACTATTCTAAATTACTCTAATACTATCTTGATTAGGAGCAAACTAACAATAATGAGTACAATGAAGAATATTACTACCTGCAAAAGAATAAGTTCATGTATGCAAATGATATATTAACATAACAATGAAAAATTAGAATAACAATTAATTGTTTGTCCTACTTATTACACCATTGTTGTACTCATAAGGAAATTCATAATGCATAAATAAACTGAACATAGTAAAAAAGGAATTCATAAAACCATGATCCGTAACATCTCTACAATAGACATATACAAAAAGAAAAGTCTCATTTTCACATATCTAATTCAAAATTTCCATCAATGTCTCTTGCTCTAGTAATCACACAGTAAGAATACTATTTAGATACATCACCAAGGCAAAGGGCACCTTTGTTCATGGGCTAGCACATCTACAAGGGACTCCAAAGCATCAAAGTTTGGTTTCTATTGTATCAGGTTCACTTGTATTTGTTTTCCTTATTTTACTCATGCTTTGAGATCTCCAAATATATACATATATCTCTAAACTATTTTTTCCCTTT
>CBVK0100231434.1:0-11617 GCA_900067695.1 Picea abies | reverse complement strand
ATGACACAATTGTAGATCTTGATGATGTCCTACAAATCAATAGTCCATTAGTCAATGAAAGAAAAATAAAAAAATAAAATTATAAAGAAGAAGATGAAGAAGCTTTTGTTTCTCAAAACAATGGTTATGATGATGAACTCTCAAAAGAAGATCAACCAACAAAATTGAGTGATGAAGATCTAGGAATATTTCCAATTTTATTTTGATGATCTATTAAACTCCCCCTCAATAGAAAATACTAAAAAAAAAAAAAAGAGAGGAGGAGGATTGAAGAAAAGACTTGACTACAACCCAAGGACAATTTACTTTGAATAATCATTGAAGTATTATAAAAGGTTCATAAACTCATAAAACAATTTATGAAGTAGTGACAATAATATTTTGTTGAAGCAAGTCTGCATTATTGAATTGATCTAATATTTATGTTGAGAATGTTTAGTAAAGCTACGTTGAGGAAGATGCCTTAGTTTTATTGAGTAGATGAAGCATTGCTTGACTATATTTGAAGAGTCACCATAGGAATGGATTGAAGGATTGACTGCAATCTCAATATCATGTACTGAATGTGAAGCAAAACTTGATGACAAATTTGACCATTCCCTTAAAATTTGTTGGGAATTAAAAACTTGATGACAAATTTGACCATTCCCTTAAAATTTGTTGGGAATTACAAACTGATGTCAATGGAAGTCATTTAAGAACTTTTTTTGGTATGAATAATCAAGGAAGGCCTATGAGGACTATTCAAAATCAACAATGAAGATTTTGGTATGACAACTCCTTGAAATATGTACATAAAGATGAATGAGCAACTTGAACTATGATGAAACCTTCAACAATTGGATCGGATTCAAAAATAATATCAACCTTTTTAAGTCACAAAAGGAAACCCTCCATATCACTATCTACAACAAAAAACTAAATATATTGTTGATGCATCTTGCTGCACTCAAGGAATTTGGATGAAATAAACTCTAGAAGACTTACAAGTAAAATATGATCATCCAATTCTTCTTAACTATGACAATACCAAGTTCCATAAACCTTTCTAAAATTTATGTCATGCACTAAGAAACCAATCATATCCCAATCAAATTTCATTTATTAAGGAACATATGTTTCTCAAAAAGTTTTTAAAGTGGAAAATGTGGATACTAAAGAACATATTGCAAAAATATTCACAAAACCTTTACCCATGAGTACTTTTGAATAACTTAGACAGAAACTGAGGGTAATCTCCATATCTAATTAAAATTGCACAAGCCTCATAGAGAAAAAGGAGTACATGGACAAGAGGAGTATAATATTAGGGGGAGCAGAGAAATACCCCTTCTTTCATTGTTGTCAAAGGGGAAGAATAAATAGTAAAAATAAATTAAATAAATATTTTTTACTTTGTTGCCATCAATGCCAAAGGGGAAGAATGTTGTACATGGTATTATGTTTTCATTGATTTCAACAAGGGGTAATATGGATTTATCATCGAGACAAGTACCTTGTTATACCAGTTGTAAGAATTGATAGTAAAGAACAAAGAACAATGTTGATCGTTGGATCAAAATAAGAGCACGATCGGACGATAAAGAATGAAGAGCAATGTTGATCATTGAATCAAAATAAGAGAATGATCGGGCGGTAAAGAATGAAGAACAATGTTTATCATTGGATCAAAATGAAACCACGATACGACGACTCAGATCTTTTTTCACGAGTCCGATGAGAACCCCCCCCAAAAAATGGCTAAGTATCATATTCTATCGGTCGGACTCATATCACTTAAAAATTTCTAAGTATGGTTCATTATGGAGGTAATGAAAGTTGGGCGTGCATTTTGATGACATCTGAGAAGAAATATGAGTCTACCAGTCTGTGAACTCGAGAAGAATCACTTAAAAAATTTCTAAGTATAGGCTCATTTTGGAGGTAGTGGAAGTTGGGCATGCATTTTGATGACACCCAAGAAGACATGTGTGTCCTCAAACCTGCCACATAAAATAATTCTAAGTAAAATTCCATTTTTGAAATGAATGAGAACCGTCCATTCAACAGTTGACTAAATCCAAACCGTGGATCTATCTAAAGTGCCCAGGGAAGCTTGTGGATTGTCCACTCAACATTTGATCATATCCAAACCATCAATATAAATTAATGCCAAGATAAGCCTGAGTCAACGATTCCATGAGTTTGTGAACCTTCTACTCAATGTCTGATTAAATCCAAACCGTGGATCTTTCTAAAGCGCCTAGATAAACCAGGGTTGTCCACTCAACACTTGATTATATACAAATCTTCGATCTAATTAATGCAAAGATAATCCCTTTGTGTGGTTTCTCTCGGTCACAGACGAGGGTTATATGGAAAACATGAGGAAGCAAAGGAAATGCTGGATAACACCTAATTATAGGGTAAGGTCACCTGATAAATAGAAAAAATTCCTACGGGCCAATAACATAAAACATGCCTTACGCCTTCTTTATTTAGATGTTGGTCACAACGTTTGGTTATATGAAAAAGTAGCCACGATATTAGCACCCATCCATCTCAATAGCATAGGAAATGTACCAGAGAACATTAAAAGGTTCAAAATTTGTCTATTAAAGAACTTAGAATACAACGAAGAAGTATGAGATCGGAATAAAAGGGGGGAGATCCATCAAAGACCAAGATATCTAATCAGATAAGGCAAAGAAGGGTTCCAAACTGTAATTGAATAGGTTTTGTAATATAATAAAGGAATAAAGATTTTATTAAAACAACATTATTATTAAATAAATGAAGAGGTGCAATGATACATTATTAAAAGACACACTGGCTCAAATTTTATACTAGTTGGAAGACTATATAAACTAGAAAATATAGTGGAAGGAAGATGTCTCTGTAGTCTAATTCGGAAGATCAAAACATAGACAGAGTCCAGGGAATAACTTGAAGCATTCACATGAATTTAGGGTGGAAGGGAGGAACAAGGAATGATTGAAGTCCTCTACAGGTTGAAGCCTGAAACATGGAGTTCATGCTCCTCAAGTTGGTGCTTGAAAACAAGAGGATTGGAGTCCTCTATAATTTGAAGCATGATCTATAGGGAGTTGGTGCTTCCTCAAGTTTGTAGTATACCTAGGGATGTAATATGGGGTACGTAGGGAGGTGCCCAATGGTAATGTGGTTATGTATTATTAGTGTAAGTAATTCAATGTAAGGGAATGTGGTTATGTATTATTAGTGTAAGTCATTCAATGTAAGGTGGAATAGGTCCACTTTATTAAATAAGATCCACTATGGTAGTTAGATATAATAAATGTGGCAAAGCTCTCCAGAAGGTTCCTAGGAGATAGAGAGAGCTATATAAAAAAGTGTGAGCAATTTAATGAAGCATTATGAAGAATATTGTATTTGTACAAGAAATGATGGCTTGAGGACCTTTATCCTTCCATAAATATTAATATATGGTGTTACCCTAGCTCAATGGTTTTTTCTAATTCTTGTGTTCATTATTGGTGAATGGTTTGGTTTATTCGTGATTATTTCTAAAGTATATTTGAAGATTTATTCACGAACTTAATAATTGGTATCATATCACTTTCCTTGGCCAAAGAAGGGAAGAATTTTTGGCTCTTTCTGCAAATATTTTTCTAGGAAAGAAATAGGGTGGCGCACTTCAGGTTCCGATATGAAGTTTTTTGAGCTAAATTTGGAAAAACAAATTAGATATTTGAATTCCTCTTGGAAAAATACCCAATTTCAAAAAAACAATCGGTCGAAACGGAGTTTGGGAAGTGAAGTTATCAACATTTTAAATTCGATAGTTTTTTAGGGTTTTTCTATAAAACGTCGCGCGATTTGGACATTAAGTTATTTTATAAACACTAGTTTTTGTTGAAGAATTTCCCAAGCAAGATTTCATTTACTAGAAAAGATGATGGCCCTAGTATTGAAGAATGTTTAAAAGAAGAGAAGTCAATTTGGAAAAAATGGAGAGGTATAGTCCATTTACACTTACAAGGTGATGTAGCCCTTTGGTGGGGGTCACTTGACTATGAAAAAATGATGGCTCTCTCTGATGAATAATTTGAAAAAGTGTTTTTAATGGTCTCATATGAAGTGTAAGGAAAAGACATTTCCAAGGGTTTATTTTCATGTGGAAAATCTATATTACAGGTTCATGGATGTATTCATAAAGAAAATGTAATTGTTTCTATTAACCCTAGCTGCCAACACAATTTTATCAATGTTCAGTTGTGTTAGCACTCCAAGAGTCTCTCTAGGTTGTGAATTGAGAGAGCTTGGTAACTTGAATGGAAAATTGAATGATGTATATAAAAAATGGAACAAAGGTGAACATCTCACACAATCACTCTTCAACTCAAGACAAATTTGGATATATCAGGACATAACAAGGCCACCAAAAAGGTATTGATTAGATAGTTTGTTAAATAGAAGTGGGTGAAGAAAGCTAACTATGCCAACAATATCACATCTATGAATAATAAATGTGACAGATCAAATATAACTAGCAAATGACTTATGACTCTTTATTTATTTATGCAAAGATAAAAAGACAATTATCAATCATAAGATAAAAAATGAAATGAACAGTAGATCAAGCTCACAAGTACAGAAAATAAAGGTAAATGAAGGTATGAACAACATCCAATGACAAAAACTTATACTTCCATAATATATTCAAAAGGTATTGATCATAAAGAGTACATATGGATCTTCAAATTTGAACCTCTCTATCGTTTAGATCATTTGGCTTTATAGCCTTTATGTTTGATAACTAAGATCCTTTGAAAAGGGATTGACTAACTAAAAATAGTATATGATCAAATCTATTACAATTTTGTAGGATTAAGATCCTTTACTTATGGAGTCAATTCCTATCATGATCTATGGTCTTTGACAACTTTCTCTGTGTGCTAGAGGATTAATACATTTTGCAGAAGCTTCAATGACAACTGGGACATTGTACCTCTTCTTCCTCAACCAAAATAGAGTTCGATTAGAACTTTCTTTCTTTCTTGTTGGCAAATCCCTCGTTTGTAGCACTACATGTGCAAAATAGTCGACAAATGCTAAAAACAGTTGAAAAAGGAAATTTGAATTGAGATACATGAAATCTCGATTGAACTCTGACTTATAGATTGATATCTTCATTGATTTTGAACCCTTGATGTTGCTCCCAATTAATACAATGATACTAATCGGGCTTCATATCATTGCATCATTTGCTTAACCTTCCATATCACTGTGTATATGCAATTGAAGATTCATTGAAAGATTAGGATATACATTTCGATTAGTGCTATATACATGAATTTCATATCATATGACTGTTGGAAAGGGTCTGATACCCAAATCTTCATATACATGCTTTCATTCCTTTAGGCAAAAACAAAGTATAAGCAAGGTAGAGGTGACCGAGATCCTACAGATTACTCTGACTGATGTTGATTGTATAATTTGCTCTTGCTAGTACTCTGATAACCATATTTTGATCTCTTTTCTTTATATCATTCCAGAACCAAAACAAAATTGAAGCAAACTCCTATTGTCGATTCCCAATACTGTGATTACATGCTCTCCATTTGACATTGTATTTTTGAAATGCTTTGATACTTAGAGAATTAGATACATTCAATTTCCTTCGACATATAGTGCTTGGATTTCAACGCTGGACTTTGTGTTGGTTTATATGTTGGTTACGCTTGACATGTGGAAAATAAACACAACTACATCTTAAGCTTTTGTTGTTTCTTTGGAGTTTTGGTATGTTGTGTGGCTTATGTGTTGGTTTGGTGTATTGACTCGTGGCTTGGTTTATGGACTTATAGCTTGGCATATACGTTTGATATTTGTAGTTTTAGACTTAGGAATTAGGTCACTTTCACACACACCACCATTTTTTAATAAAAAGAAAAATATATTTTGATCTTAAGAAAACTATCACAATAAAAGACTTATGAAAACTAACCCAAAAGGTATTTTGTAATTATGCAGGTTATAGGCATATGATATGATTTCTAGGAAAACGTAATGGTAAAAGCTTATGAGAATTGATAAAAGGCTCAATGGAAGAATTAGAAGTTATGAAATAGGCAAATGAACAAAAAGAATATGACAATTTTAGCACAAGACGCTTAAAATTTTGAGGAAAAATTGTGCGCTAACATATGGCTCCAACTGGGATGGAGACCTCCCTGCAAGGCTCCAAGAACCTAGCAGTTCCAGTGGCCTTTTCCATTGGGATATGGAGTCAGTCATGTAACCATTCTCTGAACTCGTTTCAAAACCTGCCACTTATTCAAGCAAACTAACTGCTACATCTGTTGCAAACTGAAAGAAAGGAAATGCTTGGAAATGAGCTTATTTCCTACACTACCCTACCTTTAACTGGTTCTACAAGTTGGCCAAGTAAAGGAAGATTTCCACAGTAGCCATTCAAGCAACTTGATTACTAAAGTGATCTTGTCTTTACCAATGACCAATAGATAATAACTGAAATATAACAACTGTGATAAAAACTCCTTCAAGAAGCCATACTCACTCGGAAGTGCTGGTGAGTATATGAAATCTGAAATTTTTAGGTGATCTGAAACATATGACTCCATCAAGGCTACGACCGGATCCTTGAAACCAAGTCAGAAAAATACTAATCCACTGAAAACAATTTCTCATCCATGAATGTCTCTTTGCTTAAAAATTGATAACCTTCTAGTTCCCTTGTGATCAGATCTTGATCATCAGTAGCAACAAATCCCTCTTCAGAATAATGATCAAAAGATAATGATAAACGTTGTGATAAACGTTGATCAATACCTCTCTGAAGGTCGAATCTCCAAGGGCACATTGTGATAAACGTTGTAGAACCTCTTGTTGAAGACAGAGAAAATTTCTTCCTCTCCTCTCCTCAAAGCATAAAAAACAGTGAGGTATTGATCAAGAGACTTTTTCTCACCCCAACACTTTAAAAAATCATTGCACAACTCGATCCAAGAACCAATGGAATTAGCCCTCAAACTCTTAAACCACATAATAGCATCTCTGAACAAATATTTGGAGAACAACCTCATAATAACATCATCATGTATTATCTCAAACTAATCAATAAAGTTCTCAAACACTCCCAAATTCATTTTAGTTGTAACATGATCCTCTCCATAAAATTGGTGAAGATACTCAACAAAGTTGGGAGGATAAGGATGAAGGTGAGATGGCAATTTGAGAGGTTTAAACACCCTTTGTCTGACTCTAGACTGGAATTATATGGGCTGAAAGAAAGGTTTAACAAGTTGATGACAAGGCCCAGTAGTAATAGCAGAAGGTAATAAGATCTGGGAAGGTTTTGAATCGATTTCATCATTCTCATGGTCACAAGGTTGAGCATGTTTAGGAGGGATGGAGATACAAACCTCGTTCTTCTTAATAGGCTGAAGTGAAGGTTCAGGACCAACCTCAACAACACAAGCAGGCTGTAAATTTTCTTCTAGAAAGGATGGATATATAAAAGAAGACTTATGATCATCTAAATAGACAAAGCATTAGATGATCCTCTTTATATGTGAAGGGAAAAGAAAAAAAAGAGTTTATAAATAAAAACAGGAGTTCATGTAGAAAACTAATGAACTGATACTTGGTTTTACACTTCTACCCCTTCATATTTTTGTCAAAAAGATCATCCCCAGTGGAGTCTTTGATTGTGGAGTCACCATGTAGATAATGCAGTCAATTTTTATGCCCCTCTCTTGTCTACCATCAAGAGTTGGATCTATGGCATTCTCCCAGGGAAGCTAGCTTCAAACTTCATTATCCGGAAATGACGCCATTTATGTTATCACTCCAAGAGTCACCCTAGACTGTAATCAGGTGAGATTGGTAACATGCAAAGAATTTAAATTTAATCTTGAAATATAATCTTTAAAGTCACAAGGATTTGACCATAAGGACAATCAAATTAATCTATTGTACACATTCCCAACTATATCTTTCAGCAAAAATGGCCTTAACAACTTCAAATTAGACAACAGGTTTGATAAATGGATGAGGTAAAGAAAATTGTGATTTGAACATGTCAAAGATACTTCCAGCACCTTAAAACAGTCAACTCACAGTAAAAATTTGTGTATTAACAAATTCTAGATCACCAATGAAAAGAACGAAGACCATCACTCAATCATTGTATAAATAAGAAAAAGAATAAATCAAACACTCATTAATATTAGTACACAGAGAAAGATATAAATGAAAAAGAAAACCGATCTCCATTGATAAGGAATCACAAGTATGAAAAGATATAGAGAAAAGAAAAAGAACACAATGACAACACTTTGAATTCCTATGGGTCAAAAACCCCCCTCTCCCTAGCTCATTCTAACCCTCTATCATACTTACAATAGTATTTTTATATATTTCACTATCAATGATAGCAATATCATTTGAATAACCCCCACATCGGATCCTATGCCCTCAAAATGGAAAAGACAACATGGGGATAACAAAAACAACTAAATGCTAAAAACAAGGGTCATGTTGGCCACACCCCTAACATTCCTTTATGCTGGAGAACTGTCCTTTTTGAATGCTTCTCCCTTTGAAAGGTGGCCCTCCAGCTCATAATTGACCTTCTAACAACTTGCATGATCCCTATTTACACATGACAACCACTGCTCCTTTGAAACCTCCAGAATAGGAATTTGTAGCACATTTTGCAGTGCCTCGGGAATTCGTAGCACATTTTGCAACGCCTGCCTGCAAGACAAACAATGTTTTGTGTTGCAAAACTTAGTTGTATACTTTGTTTTCATTAACTTGAGTTGTTTTAACACCTTGCAGAGGTTTTAGAGATTAGCACAAGGTTGCAAAAGGTTCCATAATTCAGTGTTGAGTTGCTTCAACTGATAGAATTATGTTCTAAACCTTTTTTGAAGAAAATATCTCAAACCTTAATGAAACTAGGGTTTCCTCTCAAGCAGAAATGAGCTTATTTCCTATACTTCCCTACCTCTAACCAAATGTAGAATTTGATTAGGTAAAATCAGACTTCCATAATAACCACTCAAGCAGTTTCACTACTGAAATAATCTTGTCTCTGTAACTTATCAATAAATAAAAACTGAAATTTAATAACAGTGATAGAGAATCCTTCATAAAACAACACTCACTCGAAAGTGATGATGAGTAAATATAATTTGAAATTTTCAAGTGATCTTAAACATAAGACTCCATCAAGGCTATAAATGGATCTTTGAAACTGAAATCAGAAGCATGTTGATCTATGAAAGCCTCATCTATGAATATCTCTTTGATTGAAAACTGTTGACCTTCTAGTTCCCTTATGATCAAATCTTGATCATCAGTAACAACAATCATTTCTTCAGAATGATGTTCATTATATAATGAAAAAATAGGGTTTACATCATGTGGATTATGATCAACTAAGAACATATATTTGTCAATGAAGTAATCAACTATTTCATCCTCAAAATTGTTTGAAAATTGCTCGTGAAATTGACATGCATACCTGTCCATAGAAACATCCTCAAACATTGAAGAATCCGATTCATAATCTGACATATACCTACATCCTTGTTATTTTTCCCAAACTGTTTCATACTCACTGCCCATTTGCTCAAAATCTGAAACATGTTGACATTCTGCTTGCTCATATACATGCAGATTTTCAAAGCAAACCCAATCTTGGATCCTTTTGGAAGCATGGATGTTCTCCTCAACTTATTTTGCATCCTCAAACAATTGTCTTAAAGATGATGATTTCCTTTCCAATAAGAGAATGACAATCTTTGAATGTTGAGCCATAACATAGTATACGATGGCAGCAATGTTTGTAGGCTGGATCTCCAAAGGCATGTCATGATAAATGTTGTAGAACCTTCGATTGAAGATAGACAAATATTCTTCCTCCTCTCTCATCAAGGAATAAAAATCAGCAAGATACAAATCAAGAGATTTGTTTTAACCCCAACACTTTGAAAAAGAATTGGACAACTTAGTCCATGAACCAATGGAATCAGCTTTCAAATTATTAAACCATACTGCAACATATCTGAAAAATGTTTCGGAGAACAACCTCATAACAACGTCATCATGTATAATCTTCAATTGATCAAGGAAGTTCACAAAATCCCCTAAGTGCCTCTCAGTTGTGACATAATCCTCTCCATAAAACCGAGGAATATATTCAAAGAAATCAAGAGGATAAGGGTTAAGGTGATATGGCAGCCTCAAAGGTTTAAAAAACTTATTTCTGATTCTAATTTAAAAAGTAGTGGGTTGATCATGAGGATTAAAAAGTCGATGACATGGATCAGAAGTAATGGAAAAATGTGTTGAGATCTGAGAGGGTATTGACTCAGTTTCAATCTCCTCAAGGTCACAAGGATGATCAGATTCAATCGGTAAAAGATCATCTTTATGAATAGGTTGAGGTAAAGATATAGGATCAACATCAGCAATATGAGGAGGCTGCAAGATTTCCTCTTCTAAGGATGGATATATAAAGGCAGGTTAATGATCATATGAATAAACAAAACACAAGATGATCCTCTTTACATGTGAAGGGAAAAGCAGTAAAGAGATGATAAAGAACAACAAAATTTCATGTAGAAAACTAATGAACTGATACCTGGGTTTACAATTCAGCCCCTTCATCTTTCTGTCAACCAGATCCTCCCCAGCTGAGTCTTTGATTGTGGAGTCATCAGGGAGATTGTTACAGTCAATTTCTGTGTCCTCCCTTTGTCTTCCATCAAAAGTAGGATTTTTTTTCATTCTCCCAAGGAAACTAGCTCACTTCCATTCCCCAACAACGACGCCAATTTGTTAGCACTCCAGGAGTCTCTCTAGGATGTGAATTGAGAGAGCCTGGTAACTTGAATGAAAAAATCAATGATGTATATAAAAAATGGAACAAAGTTGAACACCTCACACAATCACTCTTCAACTCAAGAAAAATTTGGATATATCAGGACATAACAAGGCCACCAAAAAGGTATTGATCAGATAGTTTGTTAAACAAAAGTGGGTGAAGAAACTTAACTATGCCAACAATATCACATATATGAATAATACATGTGACAGGTCAAATATAACTAGAAAATGACTTATGACTCTTTATTTATTTATGCAAAGATAAAAAGACAATTATCAATCATAAGATAAACAATGAAATGAACAGTAGCTCAAGCTCACAAGTACAGAAATGATCAGGGGATCAAATTTTGCTCAAAAATTCAAAGTGCTCAGAATAGCTTCAAACCAGACGAGAGTGTAGGCCTCGTCATTGCGAACCCAACGCAACTCATTTCGTCTCAAACGAACGTTGGGAGTGAGAGATATTGCAATATGTTCATCAAGTCAAACAGACAAAAAAAATGATGTTGATTGTACAGTCCGTACAGGGTGATGTGGCAGGGCCGTACAGACCGTACGATGATGTGGCATATGATGACATGGGAACATCTGGTTGGTTGTTGAAGGTGAATGATATTGTGACACATGGCATTTTGTTAGTCAATGATTGGGTGCCACGTGGGCCAATCATGGGCTACCATGTGGCACCCCGGAATTGGTTGGTTGTATGTTAATAAAATGTATTGGAGTC
>CBVK0100231425.1:0-11626 GCA_900067695.1 Picea abies | reverse complement strand
TCTAGTTGATTTTAGCATTAAGCATTAATTTTAGTGGCTTGATTACTCAGGGGTATGGAAGTGAAACTCGTGGTGTTCTTTGAGATACAAAAGAGAAGAGTTAATAAGATTTTAGAACATTGTGCTGAAAACAAACTACGTTCTACAAATTAAAATTTGGCTTTTTAACTTTGAAGGTGCAAACTTTTCAAAATAAAGATCAAGATCCTAAAACAAAATCTTTCCTATAATGCTTTTTCATTTCAAATGCAATGCAACTACTAAATATTTGAAGGAAAAATATAAGAAGGAACTTTGGGCTAAGAACTCTTTCCTTTTTTTACACAAACAACCTAAGCTACTAAAACCAAACAATCAAGCAAAGTAGAAATCAAATGCAGTCAAGAAACTACAACATTTTTTTTACTTTTTATATGCTTAGAAATGAAAATAACAAACAACTATATTTTATCTTTTCAAAGCATAATCAAGAGAGAAGAATGAAAAACCAAAGACTGACTTAGATCCTAAACCATCGTCTGAGAGAAGGGATTCACTAGAATCCACAGGAGGACCTAAAGCTCACAAGTACACCCTTAACCTTGACAACAAAAGAAAGAGACAAATAAACAAAAAATATTTCTTTATAAGTTCATATATAATGTGATCCTTGAATCTATCCAAACCACAGTTAGCAGAGGTCCTTGGAACTCAAGGAGACCTAAGAAACCAAAGTTTTCATGAAAGGAAAGAAAATCTTTTTGAAAAAAGCTTTTTAAGATGACAGGCACACATTCTGTGCACAAACAACCAGTGTATGTATGTGGGATGTGTATAATACAGAACACGTATGTACGCGGGTTGGGTATAAAACAGGGAACGTACACTACTAGAAATTTTCAAAAAAGAGAAAGATTCAGATGGACCACCCAACTCAGGAAAACTGGTAATCACCTGTAAGGTGACTAGAGACCCAAAAAGACTCAAAACACTCCAAAAGATAGGAATTCAAGCCAAACAAATATCTCCTAAAAAGAACCTAGAGAGACTCCTTAGGGGAGTCACCAATTATGCTATGGGGAAAAATCCCCCTAATCTGGGTCTAGCGACTAGGCAGAGCCTTGACACCTTAATAGACATAAAAGCTTATATTCTACCCAAATCCAACAAGATCTTACGATAATTAATGGAGGAGAAAGAAGATCAAAATGTGTACCTTAAGTCCTTACGATGATTGTCGATCCGTTCTGGTTTCTTTCCGTTCCAAGATTGTAGGCCTCCTCCCAAAGTTGGCATGAAGTAATGTTACAAAAAAAACTATGACAACATATGCATAACTATCAAGACCATCTAAATGGTTAGATATTCATGAAAAACATTCATAAGCATAAACATCAAGAGATAAAGATATGGGACAATACGTTTTTCTCTTTTATTAATAACAAAATTGGAAGTTACAACCATAATTTTGCTGGCACTGTTCCATGAACCTCACCTATGTTCCTCTACTTTGTCTCGAAGTGCACTATTTCCAATATGATATCCTCACAACCAACATGCCAATATAGGGAAAAGGGATGGATTGTATAAGGAGTATGGATGGAAGGGAATGTTGAGGATAAAACTTAGAGTAGAATGCAAGAAGGCTTGGAATACAAGGGAGAAATTTTGGCAGAGTTCTCTTGCTTCTCTTTCAGATTTCATAAATGACCCCCCTAGGGCCCTTTTTATATGAAGAAATGATGATTGTTTTGTTGTCAAAACAGATACAAGAGGTAAAATGGTTGCAAAACCTAAGATATCCCATAAACTTCACTGGAAAGCGCATAATTTATATTTTTTTGTAATTTTTTAGAGTACACGCGGGCTTCCAGTTATGCAGCTAGCGTGTGTACACACTATGCATATGCATCAAGGCACGTATACCATACAAAAAATTATTTTTTGAGAAGAACTCCAACAAAAAAGGGTTGGAAGATGTGTGAATGAGTAGGCCAACATTATAAATGCATAGTAGTGGCATTTTAAGTTATAACAAGGGCCCAATTGGTCCCTCTAGTTTCGTATCTCTACAAATGCATCATACACTGCTATTGGAGCTATTTTGGGGCAACTAGATGGAAATGATCCATACAAAATCTACTACGTCAACAAAAATCTCTTTCTCATAGAACTCAGTTACACAGTAACAGAGAAAGAGTTTCTTGCGGTAATATATGCAATTAATAAGTTTTGGCATTACATTCCAGGATATCCAGTAGTATTTCACATTGACCATGTTTCCATCAAATACTTAATGAACAAACCTATTACTAATGGCAGGGTAACTAGGTGATTATTGTTATTACAGGAATATGATATAACCATATTGAATAAACCGGGGAAGGATAATGTGATGGTTGATTTTCTTTCAAGACTCACATCTAATGAGAATGAGCCACATGTAGAAGATTCTTTCCTTGATGAGCACCTATTTGCGATTTCTACTAACTCTCCTTGGTTCGTAGATATCACTAATTACTTGGTTGCTGATAGAATTCCACATCATTTATCTCCAAAGGAGCGACAAAATATCATCAAAAAAAGTTGGAGATTCTCATGGATCGATAGTTTTCTCTTCTACATAGGATTAGATCTCATCATCAAGAGATGCATGCAATAAGATAAGATCTATGATATCTTGAAATATTTTCACGATGGTCCATGTGGGGGCCACTTTGTAGACAAGAGGACTGGGTACAAGGTACTTCATCAAGGGTACTATTGGCCCACTATCTCCAAGGATGCCAAGGAATATGTAAAGAGGTGCAATAGTTTCCAGCGCATGGGAAGTACGGTGCAATAAGACAAGATGCCATTACAACCATAGTTAGTATTGGAACCCTTTGTTAAATGGGGCCTGGATTTTGTTTGACTAATCAGTCCTCATTACAACCATAACTCCTACATCCTAGTATACACGGATTATGTCACAAAGTGGATGGAAGCCAAGGCACTCTCGATTGTGAAAAAGCAAGTGGTAGTAGGATTTCTTCATGAAGAAATATTCACCAGGTTCGGGATATCTCAGGAAATAGTTATTGATGGAGGGACTCAATTGAATTCAAGGCTCATTAAATACTTGATGGATAGATACAAGTTAAAACACATGGTTACTACACCATATCACCCTCAGGCCAATGAGAAAGTAAAAGGGACAAACAAAGTTCTTGAGGTTATCATCACCAAGACTATCAGACTACACCTCAAGGATTGGGATGATAGACTACCTGAAGCTTTATGGGCCCTCTGAATGACATGGAGAACTACTACTAGTTGCACCCCATATGAATTAGTTTATGGAAAGAGAGTACTATTGCCGATTGAAACATAGATCGAGACACTTAGAACAATTGTACAACTTGGAATGGATTTATCCGAAGCTCAAAAAAAGAGACTCCTCCATATCAAAGAATTGGACGAACTTCACCAGGTTTCCTTACACCACACAACAATAATACAACATCAAAGAGCTTTGTGGCACATAAAGTTCATTCAGAAGAAGAAATTTAAAGCTGGATACTAGGCCTTGTTATTTGACTCCAAGTTCAAGGATTTCAGAGGGAATTTCTGCACTCGATGGCTTGGGCCTTATGAAATTTATATTGTATATGACAACGAAGCCACCAAACTCCGTACCATTGATGGAGAAAGAATTCCTCTAATGGAAAATGGACACATGCTTCGATTATATCATAGACCCCTATCCAAGGAAGCATTTTTTAAGAGGATCACTAATGGATGGATCGAAAATGATCTGGATATTGTTAACAAGGGGGGAACCCTTGCTGAATGATTCATTCCCATTTAAAAAGAAAAAATAAACAAGAAAAAGAAAAAAAAATAGAGAGAAGAAGGGAACTTCATTGTTTCGTGATGGTTATGTCATATCCTTATGATAATAAGTTTTTACTAACAAAATATTTTCAGGACATGCATGGGAGGAGAAAGTTGTTTCTGCAACTCCATTTTGCAACCCTGGTGTTGTAACTCGAGAATGTTGTTGCTACAACTCTAGAGTGTTGTTGTTGCAACTATGAATTTCAACGCTGCAACTCCATTGATGAAGTACCAACAACTAATTCGAGAAAGGATGATTCATGTTAAGACACCATACCGAGCCATAGTTCTAACCAACACTTTGTTGCTAATCTAGAGCACTATTGCTGCAGCTTTGGAACATTTCTCCAACTCTGAGCATTGCTGTCATTTTGGAAAATTATTGCAACTTTGCACATTGTTGCAACTCTCAATGTTGTTGCAACTTGGGAGTTTTTTTGTAACAAATCTAGACTGGTGTTGCAACTCTCAACGTTGATGAGGATATTATCTATCTTGTAAGGCTGATACGCCAAGACAACGAAGGTACGAGCCATCATGACCATGTATGGTAAGTCCGAAGGTACATCTCCTGAACTTGTGTAATGAATAGACATTGATTGGAATTTCACAACTTGATTGCATCGCTCATCGCCCTGTCAAACATTCATAATCACCCAACTCATGACATAATTACCCCTTCATACCGTCATTCCTTTCCATATTTTTCAAAATCTTCACCCTCAGGACCATTCATTCTGTTTTGCAACCACAATTTCCTTGAGCTCTAAGTAAGAAGAATGGGGGGCTCACTGAACTACAGGGAACCTACAGAGACACTATTGTTGGAGGCATATGAGAATATCAACGAGACAGTTTAGCAAGGACGCTGGATGGAGTACTTAAACATACCATGGGGGTATGAAGACAATGTGGCACTTGAATTCTCCATTAATTTCAGAGAAATTAGCACTGAAGTGGCAGGAACGATGGTGTAGGTGACATAAGAAGTGATAGTCGAGGTGATCGGGCTTCCTTAGATAGGGGAGAAATTATATTGTCAAAGGAGGCCGAATCTTGAAATCCTGGAGAAATTCCTTGATCCCAGAGAAGCCATGTAGGTCAAGAAAGGGTCAAGATTTGACATAACCTCATTACCGATTCTGTGGAAATATGTTGCTATGGTAGCTAGTGTAGTAGTACATCACCTATGAAGGAATCTACATGGTTGTATACCTACATCACATTCTCCTACTAGATCACCTGCAGCATGGAAGATTGGTTGACATGAAAATTTTCCTCCGGAGGATGCCGCAGAACATGGCTACACATGCATAGAAATCTGTCCACCCCAGGGAATCCCTCTCACGTCATTTACTCATAAAACTTATGGTTGAGCACACACTACACAAGGAGGACATGGAATGGATCAAGGTGGCGAGAGAACCAACAAAAACTATAACCCCGCCTAGAAGACCCACAGTTGTTGCAACTCCTCCATAAGAAAATGACACTGCAACTCCATAGGTTGTGGCTACTGCGATTCTAGAGGCCATGGTTACTGCAACTCTGGAGGACGTAGTTGTTATCGCTCTAGAGGTAGAAATTGTTTCAACTCTCATAATTGCAATCGCTAAAGAAGAAACCCCCGAGGGTTTTTTTTTACTCCTCAGCGAGATGAAGGCATCCATGAGAGTGACATAAGGTAATGGAGAGAAAAAATGTAACCAAAATACTGAGGAGGATGAAGAAAAGGAAAACATACATGCCTACCCAAAGGAAGAAGATGGAAAGATACATTGTTGTAACTTGAAAAAGGAAAACCCCTGCTGTTACACAAAAAACAACATGGGAGGAACATGATGAAGAAACAATTGTAGCATAAGAGAAGGACCTTGTTGGCACACCGTAACTAATAGGGGAATGCCACACTACTGATATGATGGGGGATGGTCAGAAATTTGTTGGGTCTGTGTTTGATGAGGAGATGGGAACATAAAACCTTGTTGTTACACATGAACCAACAAGGAAAACCCTAGGAGAGGGCCTTGCTGCAATTTTAGAGGTCTACACAAATGATGAAGAAGCTACAACTATGGGAGAAAATGAGCCACTGCTTCCCTAGAGATGACCAAGATCAGGAAAGCTAAAATAGTAAGCACCCCTTTGCTTGCACCTTTATATCCATTAATTTTAAGGAAGAATAGGGTGCTTGAGAAGAAGAACATGAAGCTTCAGACCTCCCTCAAATTGTTCACGGATGAGCTCAGAAAGGAAGGGAATTTGGACAGTTTAGACTACCTTGCCCAGGCAACATGATCCATTGGTGTAAAACCAATAGAGGAAACTTACCTTTCTGTCACACAAGAACCAACAGAGGAAACTCACCATGTTGTCACACACAACCAATAGAGGACACTCACCCTATTGTCACACAAGAACAAGAAGAGGAAAGTCACCTTGCTGAATCAGTAGAGGAAAATTCCCCTCCTGTCACACAAAAACCAACAAGGGAGGCACAAGATAAGGAAACAATGGAAGCATAAGAGAAGGACCCTATTGTTACATAAAAACCAACATGGGAAACTTTAGGAGAAGGTCTCGCTGCAATTCTGGAAGGCTACTGGGATGAGGAAGAAGATGATATTCCCAAGGAAGGGAAAATTGATTATGGCATCAACACCCTGCAAGGGAGTCTCACCCTCTCCGACTCAAAATAACTGTTTGGTTTCATGAGGACATGCAACGAATTTGGCTAGGGGGAGATGACAAGTGCTCAAATTGACATCTTTGCAACACCCGTCCAATATCATTTTGTACACCATTTTCCCATTTCCATTTTATATCAATACCCTTTTTCATTCACAACGATGAATTTTTGGTCTAGGTATAATTATTCTATTAACATGTCATTTCAATACTTATTCTTATGCATTTTCAGGAGATTATCACCTTTCCATGATAACATTGTTTTATAGGAACAAGACTACACATGTACCTTCCCAACATAAGAACTGCAACTCCTGAACATGAGTCGCAACAAATCTTTGCTTGAGCATCGTTGTTGCAACTCTGGGTGCCCGACATCGTTGCTATGAATCTCACTGTGTTGCGACTCTCACCATAGGACTATTGTTGTGAATCTCACTGTGCTACAACTCTTGTAGGACCATTGTTGCAACTCTAAGATGAGTGTTGTAACTACATGCCCGCTGTAACAACAAAATAATCACCCACACAACTGTCATCCAAGAATTGGTTAGGCAATCCAACAACCAAATGATTCATGCAGGAAGATGACAAAGGCAAGTGGGCGTATGGAAAGGATTGAATTACTCAACCGCCACTTTCCATACGACTAATTAAATCAACATGTGCCTGACTTTTTCTATCTTTTGGAGGAAATGATGTAACGAGATGCAACAATCTGATTCTTGTGGATGTCCATCGGTTTCCTTGATTAGTTCAAGAATAAATTATCGTGTATAAATACCCTTTCTCTCTCTGGTTCAGAGGGACAAAGAGGAGGCCGAAGAAAGTTAGAAAACATAATTGTATTGATTTGCACATTTTCTTTCAATATAAGTTTTGTTTTGTTCATGTCCAAGTGATGGTGTGTTGAGAATTTAAGCGCCCTACTATGTTCATAAACCAATACTTCGTCTAAGGAGGTACATCCCCCTTAGCTCGATATGGTTTGTATATTCTATATTTTATATAATTATCTATAACATCTTTTATCTATTTTCTTTTATTTCCAACAATTCTTCTATTAACACTTTGTTGTAACTATGGTATTTTCCATTGTTGCAACTCCTGTTGTCGCTACTCCATGTTGACATTGCAGAACTCTATTTTCTTACTACTGAATGTGTATTTGTAGCTTCTCTTATCTATTTCTTTTTTTTCTAGTGATTCCTTTGTTTAATACTTAGCTACAACTCTAATATTTCCTATTGTCGCAACTTCTGTCGCTACAACTCTACACTCACATTACAACATTTAGGTTTTTGGCTAACAATTGTTTTGTTTGCAATTTAGGTTAGTTTATTTCCTTTCCTTACAACTCATGTTCATGATACAATGTGGTTTGATCTCTACAACTTGAGATTTGTTGCAACTTAGTGCATGAGATATCATATATCTGTCACAATAGTCAAGATCATTTTAATACTTGAACAAGTCACCTTTGATGCCTGTGTGATTTACTTTCTTGCAAGTGTGATATTTACTTTCCTGCAAGTGTGACATTTGTTGTCTTGCAAAAATGTGTTTCCATTCCTGCAAGTGCGGATTTTATTGCAATAAGTGTTGTGGTTTAATTTGATGACTTGATAAAGCATCTTTATATCTTTCCTTGTGACATTCATTTATAAGTACTACAACTCATTGGCAATTACAACATCATACTTACATATATGGTGAACGACAGTTCGTAAGTTCAATACAACCTTAGATTAATAATTAAATGCACAACTCTTCAATTGTTTACTAAATTAATTAGGAAGTGATAAAAAAGTCCGTCACAAATCTATATTTAAAAATCTATATTTAAAAGATTCAATTGACACATTTTGAACCTACAACTAAGTTCATCATCAAGACAAATAAAAAGTCACAAAGACATGGACATATTATAATGAAGGAACATATTATAATGAAGGTTACCAATAGTAGTATTGCATGGAGCGATAAAAATATACATTATAGCCATACATAAGATATACATAATAATTTTTGGGCATCAAACCTTTCATTGTCTTTACAATTTTTTTTATGATTTGTTTGGTTGTACATAGTAACCATAGCCTTATTAAACAACCCACAACATAAAATTATATGAACTATAAGTTTTTTAATCTTAAATGTCTATTATTTTCCAGCTCATCATTAATGTGGTAGAAAGAAGTAGATTTCTAGTGATTATTTAGCTTAGGTTCCTTGACATTACTAAACTTGCAAGAGATTTAAGATTTGAAGGCAACATGTTTTCTCTATGGTATTTTGATTCCTTTAATGGATGAATATCATAATTGTACCTTTTTTATCTGTAATATTGGAAAGAAAAAAAATAAAATTATGTAGAAAAAAATAGCCAAAGCACTCTTGTGGGAATCCCTAGGTTGGGAAATCATGGACTGGATTTTTTTTTTTAATAATAATATATCTTACTAAAAACTAGACATTAATAATAAATTAATAATTATTTCAAACTTTAATAATTATCTAACAATTAAAAAAAACACTTAAAATCTAGACATTAACAATAAATTAATAATTGTTTTAAACTTTAATAGTTATCTAAAAATAAAAATAAAAACCATTTAAAATCTTAGTTGCTTTGTAGGTCTCACACTCTCCTTAATTATTATCTAATTTGATTGATTTCTTAATAATAATAATAATAAATCAATAATAAATTAATTTATAAAAAAACTTAAGATGAAAAAATCACAATAAAGCTTAAAAAATCCCTCATGCTAGTTTCCTAGTTTGGTGTTCTCCTTGAATGTTATTTTTTCTCCATTAACAATTAGGTATTAAGAGTTTTTTTATCCAAAGTTTCTCTCAATTTTCCTCCAATATCTTTGAATGTTGCAAATATCCCTTTGGTTACTCCAACTTGGTACCTTTGAATTCTCCAACTCTCTCCTTGGTTACTCAATTATAGGCTCCTCAATTACAATATGTTGCAGATGGTATGTGAGGAAGAGAGGAAATTTATTGTACTCGACTCTTCTATTAATGTAGTTTGTGGGTTGCAGGGGTGGGGTGTCAGATGGTATGTGAGGAAGGGAGGAAGTTTATTTTACTCAACTCTTCTATTAATGTAGTTTGTGGGTTGCAGGGGTGGGATGTCAAATATGTGAGGGGTGGGATGTCAAATATGTGAGGGTTTTTGTATGTACAGTTAAGTTATGGTACACACTTAAAAATAATTTAGGATTTCTAAAAAATTATATATAATTTTAAATGTTTTGTATTTTATTTAAAAATATTAAATATATTAATTTTGACATATTTTTATATTCTATAAATATAACATAAAATATAAAGCACAATTTATGTTGAAATAATTTAGATTTTTGTGTGTAGAGTTAAGTTATGGCACACATTTAAAAATAATTTAGAATTTCTAAAAAAATTATATATAATTTTACATGTTTTGAATTTTATTTAAAAACATTAATACATTAATTATATCATATTTTTGTATTATATAAATATAGCATAAAATATAAAGCACAATTTATGTTGAAATATAATTTTTGACATATGTTTCATTTTTATTTCATATTATAGAATATAGAATGAATTTTATATGAAAATATACCTACACAAAATAAATGTATCAAATAACCTATGTTTACTATAATGAACACACCTTTATATAGGGTGGGGGTGTTAATGGTTAGGGATTCGGATTATTGATAATAAATTGTCATATCATAAAATAAATATTCAAACTAATGTATCATGGTCAATACTATCCATATAATGAACACACGTTTATATAGGGTTGGGGTGTTAATGGTTAGGGATTTGGGTTATTGGTAATAAATTGTTATATTTAATAATTGTCATATCAAAAATAAATATTTAAATTAATGTATTATGGTCAATACTACTTATTCATTAATAATACAATATTTGAATTGAAATGATAGGCATAATATTTTTTAAATTATATAATTTTTTTTGATAATGTGTTTTTTTTTTTCTCAAATACTAAAGAAGATTGTATTAATATAAAGGCATGAATGAGGTTGCTAGTATATAGAAAGAGGTTGGTTAGAAGGTAGACCAGTTGCATAATTTTTTTTTAGAAACTTTCAAAATTGTGTCTAGATAATTTTCAAACTGTATTGATTACATACTATGTTGTTCTTGTCTTAATTTAGATAAAAAAAAAAGAAGATATATTTATGCCATTTTCCAAAATTAAGAGCTTTTTTACTGGTCTTCTTAAACTTGATTTTCTTCCAGAGGAGGTTCTATTGCCACATTCAAGTATGGAAGTGTGGAATCTGGTCTGCTACCAACTTCCTCATTCTGACTTTGGACTATAGAGCTAGGAGATCTTGCGTCCAACCAAGCTTCTATTGTCTCCCCTTGTTGACAAAGGAAGTCAAATTCATCTTGCAGTTGACTGATTAGCGATATGTGTTGAGCTAACATTTCTATCGTGAAAGAAAGAGTAGAGTTGTGGGAGTTAATACAGAGAGATCATCGTTGAGAGGTGGTGAAATTATCATCCACCAACTCGTCCTCCGCATTCTCTCGGGCTTGTTGTTGAGCGTTCTCTTGAGCCATGCCTCTAAAGAAATCAATTTGGCCAAGGGAAATACCTCCAATCTAGCTCCAATTGAGAATACCTCTAACACTAGTGTTTTCAAATTTTCCTGGGGCAATACCTCCAACGTTATTCCAATTGAGATTACCTGAGGGGATTTTCCTTCCGAAATTCTTCTTGTCTGACAAGATTCGTCGAGATTCCTCTTCCTTAGCTGGAATCAATTCTGCAAGATCCCTAACAGATTGAATGGAATAGTAAAACATGGGCATACCTTCGAATTTATTGCGATGCAGAGAAACCTTGATGCATGAATACAACTAGCTACGAGCGAGCCCACGGATCAAGTGTATTTCGAACATTGAAGTGGCCTGTTGTTATAACCCTAAATTGCACCACACATGCTTACATGGCATTAGGCCAACTCATATCCCTTATTTGCCAAAAAACTACTGAACAACTCTTCTAAAAACTCCATTTTTAAAAGTACACGCT
>CBVK0100231374.1:0-32467 GCA_900067695.1 Picea abies | reverse complement strand
CCTGTCCAGACATAATGCATGTTGTTGGAATGGTAGGAAGGTATCAGGTTACACCTAAACAGAGTCATCTGTTAGTTGTAAAAAGAATATTTAGATACTTGAAAGGAACAAAGAACTATGGCCTATGGTATCCTAGGAATCCAAATTTTCAACTATCAATCTATTTAGATGCTAATTGGGCTAACTATGTGGATGAAAGGAAAAGCATGAGTGGAGGTGCATTCTTCTTAGGAGATTCTCTTGTAGAATGGTTGAGAAAGAAGCGAGGTTCCATTTCCTTATCTCCTACAAAAGCTGAATACATTGCAGACTTGGAGGTAAAATATACTGCATCAATCCCAATTTATTGTGATAATACTAGTGCAAATAGTGTGTCAAAGAATCCTGTATTTCACTTCAAGACCAAGCATATACCCATCAATTATCACTTCCCGAGGGAACAGATAACCAACATTGTTGTTTCTTTTCATTATATTCCATCCAAAGATCAAATTGTTGATATCTTCATTAAATCGCTTGAAAAAACTCAGTTTGAGGATCTACGCCAGAAGTTGGGCATGACCCTATTATCAAGTTAAAGTAATCTATCTGATTAGGGGTAGAGTGATCCTATTATATTTGATCAAGGGGAGCATAGAGTCACTCTTTGTTTTCCTTGACATTGATGTCAAAGGGGGAGAAAAAGGTGTTGTTTGTATGCTACAGTTGATGTCAAAGGGGGAGAAAAAGGTGTTGTTTGTATGCTACAGTTGGAGGTCTAAGAAAAATAGTGTAGCCTTTCAGGGTTTCCATCAATGCCAAAGGGGGTGATTGTTGGCATCTTTATAGGAAGAATGTGCTTCTCATTGATGGAAAGAACAAAAACGAACCAAACCTCAAGAGTGCAGAAGACGAGAAAGATTAGAAGAGATAGCGGTTTCCAGAAGTGTAGACGAGGTCCAAGAGATAGACTTGTAGGAGGAGAACAGGTCGAGACCCGTGAACACTTAGAAAAAATTCTAATTCGGAGAGATAAAAAGCTCAAGAGGAAGAGCGATAATGGCCCTTGGATCACCAATCTGGAGAAAAAAAAACCGTCGGATTGAATTAATGGAAGGATAGGATAAGCGGGGAAAAACGATCGAGAATTCAATCATCTAAATTTTCGTCAGTTGTCAGATTGATCTAAGTGAAAGGACAGGATAAGTAAGAGTCGTTGATCTAAGATCTTGATCAATGAACAACATTCATTTCGGGTCTAAATATGTGAGGATATTACAACATTCGTTTTGGGTTGAAGTTTGGAGAGCCAGAGTAAACATCAGCTGTCAAATCATTTTAAAGTGGAAGGACAGGATAAGCTAGAAAAGAAGCATCGTAGAAAGATCGAGCCGTCAATATAAGAACATGATCGAAGAACAACATTTAGTTTAGGTCTAAAAGTTTTGAGGAGGTTACTGTTTGGGGATTCTCACTTCGGAAGAATTGGCGACTTGAAAAGTTGAAATACCTGAAGTCTCGAAATGAATGAGGATCCAGGTCAGCAAGACTACGTCAGCAAGGACACGTGGTATAATCAGACAATGACAAGTGTCAAGTTGATTCAACATTTCAATTACATGAAAATCACAAATCCGAGTGACACATGGAAGCTACTAGGCTCATGACACGTCATCAAGTGACGTTACTCTGAGAGTTTTACTTCAGGATATTTACCATCAACACTTGCCCAAATTTCTGAATTCCCTAAGTGGTTTGGGGATTTCCATCATCGAGGAGGACAGGTGCTACAAGATCCACAACTTTACAAGTTTGTGGAAGGGGAGAACGTGAAAATTTCCAAAGACAAATCTTGATCGTTGATCATCAAGGGGAGTACGTGTCAGCTGATCTAATATTTCAGAGAAATATAACTTCAAGGATTTGCAGTTGAGAATTGATAATTCCGAAGTTTGGAGATGAAAAAGGATCATGACTGTTGATCTGAAAGGGACACGCGTCAGTGGATTGTTAGCTCTGGGAAAAAGAAAAGGAAGGTTTAAAGGTTGGAAAGTTGAGATTTTCAAATCCTGAATACCCGAAGGGATTGTGACCATTGATTCGAGAAGACCACGCATCGTTAGATCATAGAATCCAGGTGAAATGCTCTGGGAGAAAGAGAAGTTTGAGTATTGAGACTCTCGGAGCCTGAAAGGAGAAATCGATCTCGTCCATTGGTTTGGAGTGGCACATGTCACTTGGTCATTGAGACTAAGGATCATGTGTGGATGGAGGTAAGAAGGTAGGAAAACACAATAGATCAGAGTCGTTGATCTAGGGAATCTGTCAAAGACTGGGAGATTGACGATCATGCTTGATTGTGGGATCAGAAGTTTCTCGAAATTTAATTTTCTTAGGGAAAGCTGCAATTGATACCACAATATCAAAGAAGGGCTATGTGGCAGCTGGAGGTAGATTGTGGGGAGAAAAGTGGTTAATCCCAAACCAATTTTGGATGTTCCCACAATCAAGCGCTTACACAAGGATGTAGCCTAAGGTCACATATGACAAGGGGCTAACAAGAAGAGAGCACGTGCCCTCAATCACGTGGTCATGTGAAGTTAATAGCCCAAGGTCATATCGGAAAATAGGGATCTAGTGCTCACCAGACCAAGAACATGAAGCACATTTTGAGTAGGTGTATGGTCACCGCCAGAGGTCACATGAAGGAAGGGACTTAGAAGCCAAAGAAGCCAAAAAATGATGAAGGAAGGGACTTAGAAGCCAAAGAAGCCAAAAAATGACTGGCTATAACTGCGAAAGAAGACAAATAATTTTGATTGACAGAGAAGCAAACGATTCTCAGGATAACTGCCAGAGAAGCAAAAGAACCTTGAATAACAACCAGAGAATATGAAGAGTTTGTATGATGATTAGGTAGATGACTTGACATGTGAAAGACATGTAGAATAGAGAAGAGACAGAGTGTCTCTTGGAGAGTGATGCATATGGGTAGGAGAAGACGTAGTGCATAATTTGAAGGGGAGATCCATGGCATAGTGAAGAGGATGTAGAGGAAACACATAGTATAAAAGGTAGAAGAGAAGTTGAAAAACAAGTGGTGTTGAGCACAGGAGGAAAAAGAGAAGAGCATAGAAGTTGAACGATGAAAAAAGATAACGGAGTATAGAAGCTAAAGAAGGTAGAGGAGACATGAAGCTGTAATAGACCATATCAGAGACATAGAAAGTAAGTAAAGTTTTGTATGATTCATTCAGGGTGGTAGGGTGTTTCTAGGTGGGATTGCAGTCCTCTAAATTCTAGTTGGTTCTAGAAGATATTATGGGAGTTGGTGCTTCCATCTAGTGGGTGCTAGATAAACCTAGGAGTTGGTGCTCTCTGCAAGTTGTATCTTGCTATTAGAGGTTGTAGCCTCATATTTGAGTTGGAGCTCAAAGACTGTGATGCACATGAAAGTTGGATCTTGATTGACATCCTAAGAAGAAGAGATTTTCACCCTTTATGGGTTTCCTCAGGAAAATCAGTGTCTCTATGTATTCTGTGTGATTAATCATTGTATATCTATACATGTTAAGTTATCCACAACACATTAAATATGAATCTAGAACGAATCAAAAAAAAATAGGAAAAGTTTCAAGCTTATATACATAACTGATTCACCCCCCCTCTCAGTTATATTTCCAACATGTATTTGCCATTCTATCTTTTATGTTCTTTTATTGAAAATATGTTTGTAGTAAATAATTGTACAAGGTTAAAATCTACATTTGGTATCAGATCAATTATTAGCTTCAGGGGGACTCCTTTATGGTCGACGGTTTGTCTCAAGACTATGATAAGCCTTGTTATAGTGGGAGATATGCAGTATTGATTCTTCAAGTGAAAAGAAATGGTGAGCAGTTCAAAAATAGAGATCGAGAAATTTAATAGGAAAATTTTTGAGTTGTGGAAGCTCAATATGGAACATCTATCGGTAGACAGAGATCAATGGATCACAGTGATTCCAAGTATTGCACCTATAGGGACGTCAGCAGATGAATAGAAAAATTTGGATCGGAAGGAAAAGAGCACAATCCAATTGTGTCTCTCAGATTCAGTATTACTAAATGTGTTAGGGGCTTATACATCCAAGGAGTTATGGGATAAGTTAGGGAATTTGTATTATTCTAAGTCCCTGGTAAATAAATTTTTCCTGTGGAAGAAGTTGTATAACGTGAGGATGAGTTATGAAGACTCTGTGATTATACCGTGGTAAGTCAGTTATTATATGTTGAGATTAAAATTTTAGATGAATATAAGTGTATCATTTTACTGTTCTCTTTACCAGACTCGTGGGATATTCTAGTTGTGGTCATAGGTAGTAATACAACTACCTTGAGTTTTGATGATGTGGTCTCATCCTTGTTGTCAGAGGAGACAAGACTAAAGAACATGGAAGGATATAGAACAAATGCATTATTTGCAAGAGGATGCTCCAAGGAAAGAAATAGATCTAAGTCCTCAAGTGGGAGATCTAAACTCCCATATATTTTGTATAGGTATGTTGGAGATATGGAAAATAAGGGAACTTGAAGAAGAAATGTAGATCCAAAAACGTTGAGAGAGTGAAGGGATATGTAGGTGCTCCCTCTACAAAATAAAACACCTCCAAGGAAGAAGGATGGGATGTGTACCTAGATTATTCAAGTGCACATGTATACTATGAGGAATGAATGGTTGAATTAGGTGCATCCTTTCATATGACTCCCCACAGGGAGTGGTTTTGTGAATATGAAAGGTATGATGGAGGTAATGGTTTCCTATTTGAGGAATAGACAATCAAAATCATAGGATGAGGAAGAGTCAAGTTGAGGCTCATAGATGGAAGGATCATAACACTACTCAGTGTTATGCACATCCTAGGATTGGCCAGAAGCTTGATATATGTAAGAAAAATGGATGATGCATGGGTAAAAATAGTATTTGAAAAATAAACCTGCAGGATGGCCCAAGGAGCAATGGTGTTGCTTAAGGGAGTTTGGATTGTAAATCTATATAAATTTCAAGGAATCACTATTAGTGATGGGTGTAATAGTTTCATTGTTCCTGATATTGGAGATGAAGAAGAAAAAAATCCTACATTCTTTGGAGAAAAGGTTATGCATGTTGGCATAGTGGAAAACCCAGGGTTCAGCGCTACAACAATGAACCAACAAAACCCTAACTACCGTCTCTTTTAGCAACACCTGAGAAGCAAATGAAGTCTCATCTAAGGTAGAGGTAGGGGTTGTTTCATGTCTCAAGTGTCTGCAACCATAGCTGGGACACAGATCTATGATTATAATACTTAATAGAGAACTTAGAATCAACAGTTCATCAATATTCAACCAATAACTACTGCACGGATAGAACAGAGCATCACATCATTCACTTAGATCTGATGTATTTAAGCACTCTATCATACACAGGTAGGTTATATCTAGCAGATCAAGAACTAAGAACTTTCATATAGATCATATCTAACATTCTTACACATAATTAATACAAAGCATAAGCAGATTTATCTATCTCTATCAAAGCACTTAGCAAGAGAAGTTATAAACACATCAAGACAAGAACAAAGCGAAACAACACAATGTTTATGTGGTTCACCCCAACCCTAGGGCTATGGCCATCATATCTTCTTCTTTATTATATTCACTCAATCAATTATAAGCAAAAAGCCTCAAAACTCTACTTCGCCTAGGACAAGAGATTTGCACAGCTCGCTAGATCCTCCTTCCCTGTGTTGCAGGACAAAGCCTTCACAGTCTCTTACAATGTTTTGCACTTAGCTCTGCAAGTCTCATACAGTATCCACGAAGCCTTACAAATCTTGATCACACATATCCCACTCTTAGCACTTAGCCAACTTGCACAATACTTGCGCACTATTCAAATACTTCTTACATTGCCTAGCTTTCTATTTATACATACAAAATAGGCCTGAACATGGGTAAAAACATGGGTCGACATCCCATTCCATTACATATTCTCAAATCCCAAAAAGGCCCCAAAAAGGGGTGGAGATCCCGTGATCTTTGCTTCATATTGTGCTCCATCTTCAAAAGGCTGTCGAAGTCCCAAAATAGGTCAAACTTGACTAGATCTCTCAAAACTTGTTCAAGGGCCAATAGGCCCCCAACACTCACTTGTGACTCATCCCGAGTCACTTTGATGTGGGAAGTTCTTCTTCGAATGCTTCGATCTTAGATCAAAATTCTTAGACTTGTTGTTGTGCTACAAAATCTTGTTCAACAAACTCTTGAATGATTGCATCATTCACAGGTCCTTCTAGGCGTTGTTCTTCCACGATGATAACCTGCTCTAGTTCTTTTCCTTGGCCTTCTACCTCTGTAAACAACTGATAGGCCTTACCTTGTACAGGTTGGATTTTCTGAGTTATCTCCATAACTCTACTCTTGATAGTATGGATTTGCTGCTGGGTTGTTCATTGCTCTTGTGATATATTCATTCTCTCCATAGCTATCAGGGCTTTCAGCTGTCCCTGTAGTGTTTCTATGTTCTTCTTCACTTCCTTGAGTTGTGACTCTAGTGACTGCAACTCTGGGTTCTCGATAAGTTTCTCATATGTCTAGGCACTACGATCAACAAATTGCTTGCATTCAAAGTAAGGGCCTTTATCCTTTCAACTATGCTCCTGGCAGTTGCTTCTCTTTGGTCCTTTACCTCCTATGGGGTCTCAGGCACAGTGCGTAGTTCTAGGTCTGCAATGTGTTGTTGCAGTTGCTGGATCATTTCTTCAAGTTGCACTATTTTCTTTGTGACTTGATCCTCTTCCTTTAATTATACCATAGTCATAGAGTGCAGTGCTCTGTTGACCTCTTCCTTCACTTCAAGTTGCTCGGTGAGCAACTGTTCCTTGCCTTACTGCAACTGTGCCTTTTCTTCATCGAAATTCACTTGGAGAGCACTCATTTCATGTTCGACAGCTCGATGCTATTCTACAAGTACTCCCTATACTTGTACCAAAGCCTGGGTGGCTTGCATTGTTTCCTCTTTACTCCCTATACTTGTACCAAAGCCTGGGTGGCTTGCATTGTTTCCTCTTGCACTTGCTGAAGGTGAGCTTCGACTGTATCAATGAGCCGATGGATTTGAGCTATCTCATCTCCTGGGTCTGGTGTTCCCAGTGGTAGAGGCACAATGGAGACTGCATGAATGGAATGTAGTGTTTGTTGCACTCCTTGGAGTTCAAACTCAATTCTATTATACATATCCTCCTTCTTAGCTTCTTGCTTCTCTGCTATCCCTAGTGAAGCATCGTTCATGGATTCTATGATGAAATTGAAATCATCAGAGGTGAGGACAATCTGCATATTATTTATAGGGGCTTTTGATATCTTCCAAGAGGAAGGTTTCAGGGGGGAAATCTTCCTTTTCTTGGATGATGCATGGGTAAAAATAGTATTTGAAAAAGAAACCTGCAGGATGGCCCAAGGAGCAATGGTGTTGCTTAAGGGAGTTTGGATTGTAAATCTATATAGATTTCAAGGAAGAACTATTAGTGATGGGTGTAATAGTTTCATTGTTCCTGATATTGGAGATGAAGAAGAAAAAAATCCTACATTCTTTGGAGAAAAGGTTATGCATGTTGGCATAGTGGAAAACCCAGGGTTCAGCTCTACAACAATGAACCAACAAAACCCTAACTACCGTCTCTTTTAGCAACACCTGCGAAGCAAATGAAGTCTCATATTAGGTAGAGGTAGGGGTTGTTGCATGTCTCAAGTGTTTGCAACCATATATGGGACACAAATCTATGATTATAATACTTAATAGAGAACTTAGAATCAATAGTTCATCAATATTCAACCAATAACTACTGCATGGATAGAACAGAGAATCACATCATTCACTTAGATCTGATGTATTTAAGCACTCTATCATACACAGTCAGGTTATATCTAGCAGATCAAGAACTAAAAACCTTCATATAGATCAGATCTAACATTCTTACACATAATTAATACAAAGCATAAGAAGATTTATCTATCTCTATCAAAGCACTTAGCAAGAGAAGTTATAAATACATCAAGACAAGAACAAAGTGAAACAACACAATGTTTATGTGGTTCACCCCAACCCTGGGGCTACGTCCACCATATCTTCTTCTTTATTATATTCAGTCAATCAATTATATGCAAAAAGCCTCAAAACTCTACTTCTCCTAGGACAGGAGATTTGCACAGCTCGCTAGATCCTCCTTCCTTGTGTTGCAGGACAAAGCCTTCACAGTCTCTTACAATGTTTTGCACTTAGCTTTGCAAGTCTCATACAGTATCCACGAAGCCTTACAAATCTTGATCTCACATATCCCACTCTTAGCACTTAGCCAACTTTCACAATACTTGCGCACTATTCAAATACTTCTTACATTGCCTAGCTTTCTATTTATACATACAAAATAGGCCTGAACATGGGTAAAAACATGGGCCGACATCCCATTCCATTACATATTCCCAAATCCCAAAAAGGCCCCAAAAAGGGGTGGAGATCCCGTGATCTCTGCTTCATCTTGTGCTCCATCTTCAAAAGGCTGTCGAAGTCCCAAAATAGGTCAAACTTGACCAGATCTCTCAAAACTTGTTCAAGGGCCAATAGGCCCCCAACACTCACTTGTGACTCATCCCGAGTCACTTTGATGTGGGAAGTTATTCTTCGAACGCTTCGATCTTAGCTCAAACTTATTAGACTTTTTGTTGTGCTACAAAATATTGTTCAACAAACTCTTGAATGACTGCATCATTCACAGGTCCTTCCAGGCGTTGTTCTTCCACGATGATAACCTGCTCTAGTTCTTTTCCTTGGCCTTCTACCTCTGTAAACAACTAATAGGCCTTACCTTGTATAGGTTGGATTTTCTGAGTTATCTCCATAACTCCACTCTTGATAGTATGGATTTGCTACTGGGTTGTTTGTTGCTCTTGTGATATATTCATTCTCTCCATAGCTATCAGGGCTTTTAGCTATCCCTGTAGTGTTTCTATGTTCTTCTTCACTTCCTTGAGTTGTGACTCTAGTGACTGCAACTCTGGGTTCTCGGTAAGTTTCTCATATGTCTGGGCACTACGATCAACAAATTGCTTGCATTCAAAGTAAGGGCCTTTATCCTTTCAACTATGCTCCTGGCAGTTGCTTCTCTTTGGTCCTTTACCTCCTATGGGGTCTCAGGCACAGTGCGTAGTTCTAGGTCTACAATGTGTTGTTGCAGTTGTTGGATAATTTCTTCAAGTTGCACTACTTTCTTTGTGACTTGATCTTCTTCCTTTAATTCTACCATAGTCACAGTGTGCAGTTCTCTATTGACCTCTTCCTTCACTTCAAGTTGCTCAGTGAGCAACTGTTCCTTGCCTTACTGCAACTGTGCCTTTTCTTCATCGAAATTCACTTAGAGAGCACTCATTTCATGTTCGACAACTCGATGCTATTCTACAAGTACTCCCTGTACTTGTACCAAAGCCTGGGTGGCTTGCATTGTTTCCTCCTGCACTCGCTAAAGGTGATCTTCGACTGTATCAATGAGTTGATGGATTTGAGCTATCTCATCTCCCAGTTCTGGTGTTCCTAGTGGTAGAGGCACAATGGAGACTGCACGAATGGAATGTAGTGTCTGTTGCATCCCTTGGAGTTCAACCTCAATTCTATTATACATCTCCTCCTTCTTAGCTTCTTGCTTCTCTGCTATCCCTAGTGAAGCATCGTTCATGGATTCTATGATCAAATTGAAATCATCAGAGGTGAGGACAATCTACATATTATTTATAGGGGCTTTTGATATCTTCCGAGAGGAAGGTTTCAGGGGGGAAATCTTCCCTTTCTTCAAGGGGTCCTTCTCGTCTCTGGGAAGCATTACTTCCCATTTCCTTTGTTTAGATTTTGTGCCATCTATCTCTTCGCCATCACCTCCTTGCTTTGGTGACATGGAAGCAGTATTCACTGAGGAACTTCTTAAATCTTTTACTTCATTAGTCTCTTTGTTTTTCTAGGTCTGGGTGTATCCTGCGTAGTTTCTGGGCTATCGATGTCAGATATCTCTGTAGTGTCTGCTGGAATGAGGAGGTTGGTAGACCATTCCTTAGTAATCTCCTCTAAGTCCTCCTCCATTAGCTTGTAATAGGATTGAAGTTGTTTCTTGTGCTCGTCAGCTCACGCTGTGATATAAATGAAATGTCGATCTGTATTGAACTTCATCAAAGGCCTGAATTGGTGTAAAGTGTTTGGCATCATGTGAGGCTCATACTAGATGGATATCTTCAGTTGATTGTAGTATGCATGGAAAATGACATTTGACTACCATTGCTTATTCATCTCACTTGAGTACCACAATGTACTGAACTTCATAGCCAATGGTTCAAATGGCTCGATGTCCAGGAAGGTCACACCTTCCGACATCTCCCTAGCGATGAAACCGATCAGGTTCAAGAGCCAATTGAAATGAAATTCGTACCCTTGATCCTGGGCTTCTCTGGAGTTTAGTTCTAATTGGTTCACTAGGTACTTTACCCAATTCATTTGTAGGCCCTCCACGCACTTCCCTACGAGGTCAACTACAAAACCAATCACTTGGGTGGGTTGGTTCTTGTGTACTAACTTTCCTGCAATCATCTGACAGGAAAGGCACAATGCATCATTCTGAATAGAGGCTACCTTGTAGCATCGTGTTCCCTTCTTTACATCATCGTAAGTGTCCTTGATCCTTTGTGCAAGAGCGTGGTCCATGAATTTCCAAGATAGAAATCCTGTGGGTCGGGTCCTTCCATACTCAAACCCGTGATTTGATTGATCAAGTTCGGATCAACTGTGATACGACGGTTTAACCACAAATATCTGCCATGGTAACAAGACAACATCAAATTGACACATGCATTCACCTCTTGGTGTCTTCCGAAGTGGGGAATTTTCATGACGTTGAGTAGGGTGGACTATGCGAGGTTATGGGTCCATGCTTTGGGAATTACCTTTGATTTTTTCCATTTTTTTCTAGTCAGATACTTATGTGGGGCTAACATTTTTTAGACTTTGTGATCTCCAAGGTTGAAGTCACTAAACTTCGACGCTGTGATCTTATCTTGGTCTGCTCACACTATGTGTATCCCCTTTAGGAGGTATGTAGTGACCAAGGCGTACTTGAAATATCTAGGTATGTTGTCATGGTTTATAACACTACTCAAAGGTGGTTTATAAGTGGGTAATATGGTCAGAATCAATTAAGCATTCGCTAAGTCATCCCTGTGCTTAGTTCGCTTCTCATCGAACGACCAGGATGGTCCTGTTCCGCAAGCAGTCAACAGAGATGCTTGAAATGTTCTCATAGATGAAGTCTGTACACCTACAAATAATCCTCTCTCTGACATGAATCTTTCAATCATCAGGTCGAGGGGTACTTCCATCACTTATTCTTAGACTGTGGTGAGGTCCTCGGACATACATGCTTGGGATGGAAATTCTTGGTTCAGAGGGTAACTTAGACATTTCAATAGAATAGATAGATAGAGTATGTTGGCCCTGTTAGCACTCTGAAAATCTATTTGGATGATGAATAGATGATGAAGGTAACTTTTTCAACCAACTTTAAGACCCAAAACTAGCCTTTCGGATCTAGAGAGTACTCTCTCAAAAATGGCCTGGTCTTCATGCAGGATATGGCTTTATGAATGATGGCTAGATTTTAAAACTAGTGATGAAATTCTTCTGGTTGTATTGGCATAGCTAAGTAAAACTTGAAATATGGGGTCGGTCTGAGGAAGAGACGGAACAAATGACTCAGTGACTGGATTCGAGAGGAAAAGGCTAGGTGAGCGACAACCTTCAATGTTAATCATAAAGTGTGGTGGGAGAAAAAGAGAGGGAGCGAAATCAAGAGCGCAACTATGGATGAATTTAGAGTTAGCTCGAGAATAGAACACTTTGTCTAAGTGGCGCGAACAAGGGGCATAGTACAACAAATCCGCATGTTCAAAAATTCGTTCCAAAATAGACAATATGAGATATGAAATTAAAGATAACAAGAAAAAACATACGTAGAGAAGGAAACACAATACATCTAACTATCGCAACTAGAATATTTACTTCAAAATACAGGACCTTTTCATTAAGCTTCAGTCAAAAAACACTCAAACTTCTTACAATAGCATTTGTTTCTTAAAATTTCCAACCAACCCTGGTTACATCGGAAAGATGAAATATATAAACTAGGGTGCCGCTTGGGCTACCATCTATTCTAACAGCTAACTCTAGACTAGGAAAAACTGTGCCGCATGCGCAAGAAAATCTTCACATGGCACCATCCAAAAATAGGCAACAATCATGCATGTATACTAGTAACCATCTTCAAGTTTTGCCACAAGATCGGATCGTTGGTCAAGACCTGATGTAGGGAAAAAATGTGTTGTTGTGTCCCTCAATCCGTTATCCTTACGAATAGGTGTCCGCCCAAAAGCATCCATCTGCAATGTTGGTTTTGCCTCCTATTACACGCGTATTTGTTGGGAGCTACGCAGAACAAACGGTTGTGCGATTCCCATGACCGTTACGAAAATGGCGATATTTTTTCAAAGGACGCGTATCACTCAAAAACTATCATGAAGGACAATGCCGCTCGTTACTCTTTCTTTCCTTGTGCGAAGGCAAGAGACATATGGACTTCTTGTTTAGCTGCTTCGCCATATCCAAGATACTTTGCATGCCCTTCCCCCAATAGCCTTTACACTTCCTGCAGCTGGACAATAACATTTTAAGCCTCCTTAAGCTGCCTTTTCAGCCACATCACACTCCCTCTGCGACTCTGTGTAGTTGATGCCTCTGTGGTATTTGTTGCTAGCTGTCATTTTAATTCTTTGTTTTCCTAATAAAGCTCAACAATCACCATCTTTTCCTGCTTCATATGTTGAGATGGCATTTCCTCATTCATCCCCATGGATTCTGCCTTCGTGACCTCCACGTTCTTTCTCATCCTACCTCTTCTCCGAGCCAGCTATTGTCCAAAGGAAAATGCTCCTGGTGCCTTCCCCTTCTGTATTAATTTCTCTATCTCAACTGTCTCACATCTTAAAATGGTCTCTTATGTGAGTGAAAAGATGGATCATTCTAAGCTTATGGGAATGGTTTCTTCATGTGTGAAAGAAATCCAATCTCTCTGAGGTTCGGACCTCGCAGTTCTACTGCTCCGTGCACCCTTTCCTATAGTCTAAGAAAATTCCATGATGCACCTGAGGTGAAAGTTGTGCACAAATTTTTTGAACAAATGTATCAAGGAACAACTTTGAACCGATCGGATTGGAAAAAGGAAAATGCGACAGACAACTTGGGCCAAATTCTACGACTGGAGGAAGACGTCGAGCATCTGATATTTATAGTGGATTGGTTCAGAGAGGAGAAATTGATGGATATTAATGAATTTATGGCAATGAAAAGTTTCAATTCGATCCTCAGGTTGTTCATGGAAAATCCCCACATGTGGAATGCAGGTGATGCATTTTTCTGTGCAGGCATAATATGAACGATGCAATTCTTCATTCCTTCAACCTTCATAATAAAAATGATAATAATTGTGGCACTTGCCGATGCGACCTTTATTTTACCACTTGACTCAAAAGGGGTACGCAGAAGCTAGTTTCTTAACAGGATTCGACCTCCGGGAAAAGACAAGATCATATGACGTATACAGTTCTTGATTCTGACACCCTTTCCCCTTTCCAAGGGCCAACCGACCATTTGTTGACTTCAACATCATGATATTACGTACCTAACTTCACATGTTTGGGTGCATGGATCAATACATGACTTGGAATTGACTCTAAAAGGAAAGAAAGGTGGCGGCACTAACAGGCCCTTGACCAGATTTTGTGGATATCTGGTCAAGTTTAACCTATTTTTGGACTTCGACAACCTGTCAAAGGAGGAGCGCAAGAAGAAGCAGAGATCGTAGGATCTCAGCCCATTTTTGGGTCCTTTTTGGGATGTGGGAATATGTAACGAGAATGGGATGTTGGCCCATGGGTTTACCAATGTTTAGGCCTATTTTGTATATATAAATAGATGCTTAGGCTAGATAGAAGTGGTGATGCATCTATGTGATGTGAATGTATGCTAAGTGGAAGTATATTTTGTAAGTGATTTGTGCATGACTGTGTGAGACTTGCAAAGCTAAGTGCAAGTCATTGTAGCAATATTGTGGAAGGCTTAGTGCTAGAACGCAAGGAAGATGGATCTAGCGAGTTGTACAGATCTTCTATACTATGTGGAGTAAGGGTTTTGAGGCTTTGTGCTCGTAACCGATTGACTGAAGATAAGAAAGAAGAAGAGTTGGTGGACGTAGCCCCAGGGTGGGGGTGAACAACATAAATATTGTGTTGTTATGCTATGTTATTGTCTTAATGTGTTTATGACTCTCTTTCTAAGTGCTTTGATAGAGATAGATAAATCTGTTGATGCTTTGTGCTATTGATGTGTAAGAATGTTAGATCTGACTTCTATGAATGTGCTTAGTGCTTGCTTATGATAAATTTGATCCATATGTTTATGCTAAGTAATTAACTACATTAGATCAGTGTGAATTCTGTGAAGATCTATTTTATCAACGAAGTAGGTATTGACTGCATATTGAGGATTTGAAGGGCTAGGTGCTCTATTAAGTATTAATCACAGATCTGTGTCCCAGCTAAGGTTGCAGACACCTGAGTCTCGCAACCTCCCCTACCTCTACCTCAGGTGAGACTTCATCTTCTTCACAAGTGTTGCCGAAAGGGCTGATATTTATGGTTTTGTTGGTGCGTTGTTGTAGTGTTGAACCCTCAGTCTGCCCCTATGCCAACAAATGGTTCTGTTTCTAGGACCTGAAACTGTGATTGCTGGGAAATGAGAAAGAAGGATCTTTGTGCAAAGATTCATCCTGAAGTTGTGAAATCTCTATGCATAGATCTGTCTCTCTAGTGTGCAGTATTCTACTTGATTTATAAAGCTCTGTGCTAAAAGAAACAAGCCCGATCTGAAGAAAAGAGGTCGGATCTGAAGGAAAGAAGCAAGATATGAAAGATTTGTGCTCTAAGAAAGGTAAAAGTGAGAATTTCTGGTTAAAAGAGGTAAGATCTGCAAGCTCTATGCTCTGATAAAGGTAAGAATAGTGAAATTTTTTAGATCTGGAAGCTTTGTGCTCTGTAGAAGTAAGAAAAGTGGAAATTTTTGTTTCTAGAGTATGGATCTGGGTATGTTTAATAGAGTTTGTCCTAATTCAAAAACTAGTGTATTGATAGATGAAGGAATATTTTATATTAATATATCTGACAAGAATAGTGAAATATATGTTATACCTATGCATAGAAATAATGTTTGGACTAACAAATGGATGCAGGATCCTAGAGAGAATTTGTTGCAAGTTAGCTCATATGCTCCTAGTGTGTAGTATATGAGAAGATGGAGATCATTTAAAATAAAGAGTGGATTAACCCTCTGTTACAACTGCAGAAGACCCAGACATCTTTCTAAGGCATGCCCTGGAAGAAGACCTAGATGTCTTTGTTGCAAAGATATGGACCATAAAGTGTTGGATTACCCTAGAGTGATTGCTAAAGTTGAAAGAATGTATCTGAACCAGGAAAACCCTAAGGAAGATCCAGAAATGGCAGAATCCCAGAAAGAATCAGAGAAAGTATTGTTACAAATGAAAGAAACCCTGAATGACCACTGACATATCATCTTATCAGAGATCTTCAAAGAAAAAGAATGCATCAAAGAAAGAATAGGAGACTTCGACATTGACTATGTTCTGGATGAGGAAACACAGGTGAATATCATGATAGAGAGAACTTGGGAAGCTATAAGGAAGCCTGCTATGATTCCTTCATTAGGAGGAATAGGACTATTCAAAGGAAAAATGGTAAGCCTCTGTGGGAAGCTCGCTCGTATACCTATGCACGTTAATGGAACTTCGACAAAGGAAGATTTTGAGATTATTAAATTTATTGAAGACAACTCCCCATTTACCATGTTACTAGCCAACCCTTCAATTGAAAGAGACTGGGCCAGAAGGAAAGAAGAAGAAGTAGTGTTAGAACAATAGAAGCATGAGTTAAAAGAATTCATGACTAGAAGGATCACACACTTGATTGCAAAACAGGAGAATATATCAAAGTTATTTAACACTAGAGACCTAGATGTCGAAGCTACAAGAACATTAGAAGATCAATAGAAGACTGAATTACTTATCCTAGATAAGAAATATGTACTATCCTTGAATCCTAGGAAATAATTTCAAGAATGCGAAGTAATTATTGTAAGAGAAGATAAGAATCAGAATGGAAAAAGGCATACTGAGATGAAGCTCACTGGAAAGAAGGCTAGAAAGATAAGTAAGAAGAGGGATAAGATTGAAAAGTTACAGAAAGTCCCAGAGGGAACCTCACAGCAGGAAAATTTGCAAAATTGGAGCTTTGTCGGGATATCAGAATAGTGACACGTGGCACTTTGCCATGGCAAAGCAATATAGTCATTGGGTAACATTATAACTGTTAGATCAATGCTCTGAACGGATAGAAAACCATTTATGGCCAGCCATCTTGCCATCCTACTGTTGAGACTACGCTATAACGGACAGAACCGAGTTAATGAAGACCTCATACCCGTTGCAAGTGACCCGTTGTCGATTTACCTATTTATCCCACCGCGCCACGCACCGAGAACACTTTTTCCAATTCAGAATTTGAGCCCACAGACTATGTTGAGTTTATACCATGATCATCATGCTTCTTCTCACTCTCTCATTACTATGTCTAATCTACCCATCCTGAACCTAATATTGTTAACCCCGAGCGTGTTTGTCGGACGAGTTGAGTGTTGCAGAAAGAGTTGTTGAGGAATTTTTGATCGAATTGATGACTGAAAGAGTCTGGAGAGAGGATTATCCACAGGTGTGCAAGATTCATCCATGATAGGACTGCCAGCCTCTTTGTCAAATGCTCGAGCCAGAAAATCCTAGCCATCAGATGAGAAGCGAACAAAGCACAGGGATGACCTCGCAAAGGCTAAGTTGATTCTAAGCATATTACCTACTTATATACCACCTTTGAGCGGTGTTGTAAATTGCGACAACGTACCTTGATATTTTGAGTGTTCCTTGGTCACTGCGTACCTCCAAAAGCGGATACTCACAAGTTCACGGAGACCAATATAAGATTGCAGCATTAAAGTTTAGTGACTTCAACCTCGGCAACCAGAAAGTTTACAACATGATTGCCTTGCATAAGTACCTGACCAGAACAAAGAGAAAGAATTCAAAGATTGTCCCTCAGTCATGGACCCATAACCTCGCACAGTCCACCCTGCTGAACGTTATGAATATTCCGCACTTCAGATGACACCAACAGGTCAATGGATGTGCCAAATTGTTGTTGTCTTGTTACCATGGAGGTTATGTATGGTTAAACTATCACATAAGTGTGGATCCAACATTGATAAATTAGATCATAGGGATAAGTATGCAAGGCCCTGACCCATAGGATTTCTATCCTGGAAAAAAACTCGATTGCGCTCTAGCTCAAAGGATCAAGGACACCTACGATGATTTTAAGAATGGAATGCGAGGCTACAAGGTATCTTCTATCCAGTGTGGCGTAGTTCACCTTGTCTATCAGATGATTGCAGGAAAGTTAGTATGCAAGAATCAACCCACCCAAGTGATTGGTTTTGTATTTGACCTCACAGGGAAGTGCACGAAGGGCCTACAAGTGAATTGGGCAAAATACACAGTGAACGAATTAGAACTTGACTGCAATAAAGCCCAATATCAATGGTACGAGTTCCACTTCAGTTGGCTATTGATCCTGATATCTTTCATTTCCTGGGAGATGCTGGAAGGTGTGACCTTCCCAAACATCTAGCCCTTTGAACCATTGGCTGCGAAGTTCAACACACTATGGTATTAAAGCAACATGAATAAACAGTGGCAGTCTAATGTTGTATTTCACGCATACTAAAACTAGCTGAAGTTAACTATACAGTCCAAGCCTCACATGACACTGAATACTTTACACCGATTCTGGCCTTTGATGAAATTCAGCATGGACCACCATTTCATCTATATCAAAGTGCACGTTGATGAGAACAAGACACAAATTTAGTCCTATTACAAGCTAACGAAGGAGGACTTAGAGGAGATCACCAAGGACTAGTCGGCGGACCTCCTCATTCCAATAGACCCTGTGGAGATATTCAATATAGATAGTCCAGAAACTGCGCAGGATACACCCAGGCTAAGCAAGACAAAGAAGACTGAATATGTTCATGATTTAGACAACGCATCCATGAAGACCACTTCCAACTCACCTTATCAAGGAGGTGATGATGTAGGGTTAAATGACACAGAGGTCTAGCAACAACAGGGTGATGAGGTTGATCCCCTGAAAAAGAGTAAAGGTTTTCCTCTGAAACCTTCCTCTCGGAAGAAATCAAAGGCCACTATGATGAGGATGCAGACCGTCCTCACCTTTGATGACTTCGAATTCCTCGTAGTAGCCTTGAATGATGCTTCGTTGGAGATAAAAGAGAAGAAAGAAGCAAAGCAAGAGGAGTTGTATGATCGAATCACGAATGAACTTCGAGGAGTACAACAAGCCCTACAATCCATCCATGCATTCTTCACTACACTGGGAGAGCCAAATGTGGGAGATGAGCCAACTCAACTCCATCAAATAGTTGATATAGTCGAAGCACATCTTCGATGAGCATAAGAGGAAACAACGCAAGCCACCCAGGCTTTGGTACAAGTACATGGAGTACTTGTAGAACAGCATCGAACTGTCGAACAGGAAAAGAGTGCTCTCCAAGTGAAGTTCGATGAATAAAAGGAATAGCTGCAATAAGGCAAGGAAAAGTTTCTCATCGAACAACTCAAAGTGAAGGAAACGGTCAAAAGAGCACTTCGCTCTGTGACTGTCGTAGAAGTAAAGGCATAGGATCAAGTCATGAAGCAGGTAGCACAACTCAAAGAAGTGATCCAGCATCTCCAGCAACACATACCATATTTAGAGCTACGCACTATGCCTGAGACTCCACAGGAGGTAAGAGACCAATGAGAAGCCACTGCCCACAGTGTAGTTGGAAAACTGAAGGCCTTTACCTTAGAATGCATAAAATTCACTGATGGAAATGCCCAGAAATATGAGAAACTTACCAAGAACCCAGAGTTTGAGGCACTGGAGTCATAGCTCTAGAAAGAAAAGTAGCAAGTAGAAACACTACAGGCACAGCTAAAGTCTCTGTCAATTGTGGAGAGAATGAAGAGATCTCAAGAGCAGCGAACCACCCAACAACAAATCCATAATATCCAGAGCAGAGTTATGGAGATAACTCAGAAACTCCAATCGGTACAAGATAAAGGCCTATTAGTTGTTTACAGAGGTGGAAGGCCAGGGAGAAGAACTGGAGCAGGTTAGCATCGCAGCTGAAAAATGCCTGAAAGGACCTATGAATGATGCATTCATTCAAGAATTTTTTGAAAAAGAGCAGATAGCACAACAGCAAGTCGAAGCAGTTCAAGCCAAGATCAAAGCATTTGAACTAGAACTTCCTACATTAGAGTGACTCGGGATGAGTCACAGGTGAGTGTTTTGAGCCTATTGGCCCTTGACCAGGTTTTGTGGATATTTGGTCAATTTTGACCTATTTTTGGACTTCGACATCGTGTCGAAGGAGGAGTGAAAGATGAAGCAAAGATCGTGGGATCTCAACCCTTTTTTGGGTCCTTTTTGGGATGTGGGAATATGTAATGGGAATGGATGTCGGCCCATGGGTTTACCCATTTTTAGGCCTATTTTGTATATATAAATAGATTCTTAAGCTAGATAGAAGTGGTGGTGCATCTACGTGATGTGAATGTATGCTAAGTGCAAGTAGAGTCTGTAAGTGCTTTGTGCATGACTATGTGAGACTTGTAGAGATAAGTGCAAGTCATTGTAGCAATATTGTGGAATGCTTAGTGCTGGAATGCAAGGAAGAAGGATCTAGCGAGCTGCGCAGATATTCTGTCCTATGGAGAGTAAGGGTTTTGAGGCTCTGTGCTTGTAACCGATTGACTAAAGATAATAAAGAAGAAGAGCTGGTGGGTATAGCCCCAGGGTGGGGGTGAACCATGTAAATATTGTGTTGTTATGCTATGTGCTTGTATTAATGTGTTTATGACTCTCTTGCTAAGTTCTTTGATAGAGATAGATAAATATGTCCATGCTTTGTGCTAATGATGTGTAAGAATGTTAGATCTAACTTCTATGAATGTGAAATTAGTGCTTGCATCTGCTAGATTTGATCCATTTGTTTGTGCTAAGTACTTAACTAGATTAGATCAATGTGAATGCCACAAATCTTTGTTTTATCAGCGAAGTAGGTATTGACCACATATTGAGGATCAGACGATGCTAGGTGCTCTATTAAGTATCATAACCACATATATGTGTCCCAGCTAAGGTTGCATACACCTAAGTCTCACAACCACCCTTACCTCTACCTCGGGTGAGACTTCATCTGCTTCGCAGGTGTTGTCGAAAGGGCTAGTAGTTAGGGTTTTGTTGGTGCATTGTTGTAGTGTTGAACCCTAGTTCTGCCCCTGTGCCAACAAAATATGATTATTACTGTGTGAAAACAACTTAGTCTGCAGGCTCAAATTCTCAGTTGGAAAAAGTGTTCTCATTGCTTGGCGTGACGAGATAAATAGGTAACTTGACAATGAGTCACTTGCAACGGGTATGAGGCATTCATTAACTCTGTTCGATCCATTATGGCACGGTCCAATGGTTTGGTGGCAAACCATAAATTCCTTTCTACCCATTCAGAGCATTGCTCAAAAAGTTATAATGTTCCCAATGACTATATTAGTTCGCCATGGTGAAGTACCATGTGTTGTTTTTCTGATATCCTGGTGAAGCTCCAATTTTGAAAATTTTCCTTCTGCGAGGTTCCCCTGGAGCCTTCTACAACTTATGGATCTTGTCTCTCTTCTTACTTAACTTTTGAGCCTTCTTTCCAGTGAGATTTGTTTCAATATTCCTTTTTACATTCTGATTTTTGTCTTCTTTTGACATAGTCACTTCGTGCTATTGAGATTCTTCCCTAGGGTTCCAGGATAATGCTTCTTCTTTGTCTGGGATAGGTAGTTCAATCTTCTATGGATCCTCTAGTGTTCTTGAAACTTCAAAATCTGGGTCTCTAGTGTTAAATAGCTTCGATATGTTCTCTTGTTCTTCAATCAAGTGTGCGATCCTTCTAGTAATGAAATCTTTTAACTCTTGTTTCTTCTATTCCAAAAATTATTCTTCTTCCTTTTGTCTGCCTTGATCTCTGTCGATCCAAGGTTTTCCTAGTAACATGGTAAATGGGGTGATGTTCTCAGTAAATTTAATAATCTCAAAATCTTCTTTTGTTGAAGTTCCATTAACAGTCATAGGTATTTGAACGAGTCTTCCACATAGGTTTATCAGCTTTCCTATGAATAAACCTATTCCTCCTAATGAAGGGATCATAGCAGGATTTCCTATAGCTTCCCAAGTTCTCTCTGTCATGATATTCACCTATGTTTCCTTATCTAGAACACAGTCAATGTCGAATTCTCCTATTCTTTCTTCAATGCAATCTTTTTCCTTGAAGATCCCTTATAATCTGACATGTCGGTGGTCATTCAGGGTTTCTTTCATTTGTAGCAATACTTTCTCTGATTCTTTCTGGGGTTCTACTAGTTCTAGATCTACCTTAGGTTTTTCTTGATTTGGATTCATTCCTTCCAGCTTAGCAATAATTCTAGGGCAATCCAACACTTCATGGTCCATAGCTTTACAAAAAAGACAAATAGGTCTTTTCCTAGGGAATTCCTTAGCAAGATGTCCTGGTCTTTTGCAACTATAATAGAGGGTTAATCCTCTCTTTCGTTTAAGTGATCCACAGCCTTTCCTATGCTGTGTGATAGGCTCATAGGATCTAACCTACAAAAAAATCTTTCTAGGATCATGCATCCATTTGTTAGTCTAAACATTCTTTATATGCATAGGTATAACATATCTTTCACTATTCTTATCAGATCTACTCATATCAAACCTTCTTTCATCTATTAGTGCCCTAGTTTTCAAAATAGGACAGAATCTATCAAACACACCTAGATTCATACTTTTGAAACAAAAAATTCCAATTATCTTACTTTTTCGGAGTACAAAGCTTCTAGATCTAGAACTTTTCACTATTCTTACCTTTATCAGAGCATAGAGCTTATAGATCTTACCTCTTTTTCTTGGCACATAGCTCCTCAGGTCAAGTAGAATGATCCTCAGGGACTTAGACTTTCAAAATCTCATGTCGAATCTTTGCACAAAGCTTATTCTTTATTAGTTCCCAATAATCACAGTTTCATGTCCGATACTGCGCACCTCAGCAGTAAATATATGCACAAACATTTTCCTCAGTTCCCAGCAATCATAGTTTCAGTCCCGGCAACGGAACCATTTTTTGGCATAGGGGAAAACCCAGGTTTCAATGCTACAACAACGCACCAACAAAACCCTAACTACCGGTCCTTTCGACAACACCTGCAAAGAAGATGAAGTCTCATCCAAGCTAGAGGCAGGGGTGGTTGCAGGACTCAAGTGTCTACAACCTTAGATGGGACATAGATCTGTGATTATAATACTTAACAAATCACTTAGCATCAAGAGTTCATCAATATTCAACCAATAACTACTTCACAGATAGAACAAAGCATCACATCATTCACTCAAATCTGATGTATTTAAGCACTCTATCATACAAAAGCAAGTTATATCTAGAAGATCAAGCACTAAGCACCTTCATATAGATCATATCTAACATTCTTACACATGATTAGCACAAAGCATAAGTAGATTTATCTATCTCTATCAAAGTACTTAGCAAGAGAAGTTATAAATACATCAAGACAAGCACAAAGAGGAACAACACAGTGTTTACGTGGTTCACCCCCACCCTAGGGATACGTCCACCAAATCTTCTTCTTTATTGTCTTCATTCAATCAATTACAAGAATAGAGCCTCAACTCTACTTCGCCTAGGATAGGAGATCTACGCAGTTCGCTAGATCCTCCTTCCTTGTGTTGCAGCACAAATCCTTCATAGTCTCTTACAATGTCTTGCACTTAGCTTTGCAAGTCTCATACAGTACGCACGAAGCCTTACAAATATTGATCACATAGATCCCACTCTTATCACTTAGCCAACTTTCACAATACTTGCACACTATTGAACTACTTATTACATTTCCTAGCCTTCTATTTATACATACAAAATAGGCCTAAACATGGGTAAACCCATGGGCTGACATCCCATTCCGTTACATATTCCCAAATCCCAAAAAGGACCCAAAAAGGGGCAAATATCCTGTGATATTTTCTTCGTCTTGTGCTCTATATTCGACAGGCTGTCAAAGTCCCAAAATAGGTCAAACTTGACCAGATCCCTCAAAACTTGGTCAAGGGCCAACAACTGTGGCATCAAAGACTGGGGCATATCGGAGAAAAGGGTCTTCGGCTACTACATGGTAAAGCTATGGTTGAAGGTATATATAACTTCTCTTTAGATTTTGATTTCTGTGAACACTATGTATATGGGAAGAATAATTGGGTAAGATTCCCCTTTGGTGCAATGAGGGTAGAAGGAATTTTACAACTAGTGCACAGTGATGTGTTTGGACCTGTGTCAGTTTCATAATTGGGAAAATATGTGTACTATGTCTCATTTATAGATGATTTCTTGAGGAATGCTTGGATATATTTACTCATGAAGAAATATGAAGTATTTAACATGTTTAAAGAGTTTAAGGCTCTTGTTGAGAATCGAACAAAGAAAATAATTAAGGTTTTGAGGATAGATAATGGTGGAGATTTACACGGGAATGAATTTGAAGGATTATATAAGAAATGTGGTATAGAAAGGAAAAAGACTACTCCTTATACACTTCAACATAATGGAGTTGTAGAAAGGATGAATAGGACACTGATGGAAAAATAAAGGTGCATGCTTAGTGGTGTTGGGTTAGGGAAAGAATTATGGGTAGAGGCAATGGGTATTACATGTTACCTGGTCAATCAATCACCCTCATCAACATTGGATGACAATATTCTGCACTAGGTATGGACTGGTAAGAAACCCTCTCTCACACATCTCAAGGTATTTGGCTGCCAGGCCTATGTTCATGTTCCAAAGGAAAACAAGAGTAAGCAAGATAAGAAGGTTGAAAAGTGTATCTTTATTGGATATAAAGATGGTCTCAAAAGTTATAAGCTTTGGAACCCAGAAACTAAGAAGTTTGTGTATAGTAGAGATGTGGTATTTAGAGAAATGAAAGATGTTTTCAAATAGGAATTCCTACCAAGTCAGGAAAAAATGGAGAAGAAAGAGTTTGATTTAATGGATGATGAATCAAAATCTACAAAAGAACATAAATTAGAAGAAGATCCTCATACTCTAGTATTGAGGAGATTGGTTCAGGGAAAAAGGCTATCAGAAAGGTATACTCCACCTGATTTCCAATCAAAATTTTCTTTGTCTATTACTGATGATGATCCTAGAACAATTAGGGAGGTAGTGGATTCATAGGATGGAAAACTATGGGAAAAGCCCATCGCTGAAGAAATGGAAGCCTTGGATAATAATGAGGCTTGGGATATAATGGAGTTTCATAGACTGGAAGAAATCCCATTGGCAGCAAATGGGTATTTAAAAAGAAGCTAAATGCAAATGGAAAAGTGGAGAAATACAAAGCTCAGTTAGTAGCAAAGGGTTATTCCTAGGTTGAGGGAATTGATTTTGGTGAGATGTTTTCTCCTATTTATAGGTTAACCTTTATTATATTTACTTTATCTGTTGCTACTTCATTTTATTTTGAAGTAGAACAGATGGATGAGAAGACAACATTCCTACATGGGGATATGGAAGAAGAAATCTACATGAAGGAACCAAAATGATTTGATGTGAAGGGAGACAAGGAGTTGGTATGCAAGATGAAAAAGTCCTTGTATGGTTTAAAAGAATCACCAATGACGTAATATAAAAAATATGATACTTATATGTTGGGACTTGGCTTCACAAGAAACAAAGAGAATCATTGTGTGTATTTTAAATTAATTGGTGATCATTTGATTTATTTGGTCTTGTATGTGGATGACATGTTGTTGATAGGAAACAACAAGGAGATTATCCAAGATGTGAAAAGTCAATTGTCCTCTAAATTTGACATGAAAAATCTTAGTGCTACAAATTTCATTTTGGGCATGGAAATTAAAAGAGATAAAAAAAATAGGAAACTCTGGTTAAATCAGAGAAAATATGTCAAGACAATACTGTAGAGGTTTAATATGCGGGAATGTAAACTAGTTAGGGTCCCTATTCATGTAGTTCTAAAGTTATCTGTGGATCAATGTCCCAAGACACAAGAAGAGGAGGAGGACATGTCTCATGTTCCATACATGATTTGGGTTGGCAGTTTGATGTATGTAATGGTTTTTACTATACTGGACATTACACATGCAGTGGCAGTTTTGAGTAGGTATATGTCAAAACCAGGGAAGGAGCATTGGACAATAGTAAAGAGATTTTTTAGGTATTTTCGTGGCACTAATAGTTATGGATTTTTCTACCAAGGAAGACCAGGTTTGGACAGAGTATTGACCATACATAGATTTTTGGATGTAGACTGGGTTGGAGATCTGGATCATAGAAGATCTACAAGAAGGTATATGTTTAACATGTTTAGAGGAGAAATGAATTGGATGAGAAAAATACAGTTTGTAGTGTAACTTTCAACTATAGAAGATGAATACATGGAAACCACTCATGCAAGCAAGGAAGCAATATGGTTACAAAGATTGTGTTTAGGTATTGGGTTGGTACAACAAGCTGTAAGGATATATTGTGACAATGATAGTGCAATTTTTCTAGCGAAGAACCCATCTTATCATTTAAATACAAAGCATATTGATGTTCAATATCACTTTGTGAGAGATATGGTTGAAAAAAAGAAGGCGTTGTTGATGAAGGTGGACACTTTGAAGAATGTTGTAGATTCATTAACAAAATCTGTGAGAAGTGAGAAGTTCTCTTGGTGTAGAGGATCTATGGGAATTGTTGCCCTGTATTGTTGACTATGTAACCTTGCAACCCCATGTATGCAAAGAAAACAACAAGTGGGAGAATTTATGGTATGTGTTATATTCTTTGCATGACTAGAAAAAAAAAATGACAGTTTTTTGCGTGCATTTTTGGGTGGTTTTTCAACACATGGTTTTCACCGATGGTTTTTTATTTACAGTTAAGGAATTAGGGTTGTTGATGAATCTGATTTATTGGATTAGGGTTTTGGATGCTATAGGATCCTATATGTATGTTGTATTGTAAACAATGTTTGATGAGATTAATATAGAATATGTTGGTTTTCCCAGATTGGGTTTCCAGGGGAAAAATCTCTGTGTAATGTGTGTATTTTCCATTGTTTATTTTCTATTTTTTTATTGAAAATATTTCTGTAGTTAATAATTTTACAAGGTGAAAATATACATCCCACCCATTCCACTGGATCAAATTACATTTTCCATATATTTTTTTTCTATAGTTTTTCGGGTACCAAACTTCCGAGGTCAATTTCAGGCCCTAAGTGAAATTTGTTTACCTGGAAATGCCCACTAGTTCCTTGTTGGGATGATTAGGCCATTCATAATGTGTAATTCTCGACCATACCTTTCTGATGAGTTACTAAGCACCCCAAAAAATATTGTATGCAAAATTTTTACCTTCAGGAAGTTGGTGTATCAACTACCCCCATCGGGGCCAACAAACCTTTTGGCGTTTCATCTTTTAGGGTTAGGGTTTTGGATGTTTAGGGTTTCATCATTTATTATTAATGTTTAAAATAAATTTGGAGCCTCATTGTAATCAAATTATTTTGAATGAAAGCAGTTGACACATCTCTCTTCAGAGATAAGCTACCACCATTCTAGCTAGTTTGTGTGCTTTGAATTTTACAGTCTTTTGTATTCCAGGAATTCATTAATAGAATCTGATTTTTATTGTATTACTTTGTTCCTTGCAATATCTCTATTTATCTCCTTTTTATATCTCTATTATATTTTTTCCTTCATGACATTCTCAAAATAATATGGATCGATGCCAGATCATCCCCCATTACTTACACATGTGGGGCTAGCCACACATGGAATTTCAATAATATTGTAGAAGGTCCAAAACCTTATCACTAATTGAGGTTTGAGGATGAAAAACCCTAACCCTAGATGTTTATCGGGCTATTTTAAACACTGGGTCACTGGGACGAGAAGGGGTTCCATTCTTTTGGATTGTACTTGTTCCATAGTATTAGGAAATAGACATCCACAATAAACTAAGTACAAAAGAGAAGATATATTTAAATAAGAAATTAAATCACAAACATAGTACACAAAGATTTTACCCTAGAAACCCAAAAAGGAAAGCCATCTATCCTTTAGCGTCTTTATCTCTTGTTGTCTTATTCATTCAAGAATAAAGAGTTACATGATTTACCTTGTCTACACCTAGGAAAGAATAGCCATCATACTCTTTTTATTTACACAAAAACAACCTTGCAGCCAATTTGGCTTACATTTACATGACCAACAACCTTCGTTTAAAGATTAGCATTAATATCAACTTAATACAATTACAATGCACCTTATTTATAGGCTTTACAACATGCAAAACCCTAAATCATGCCACCCAAAAATGGTTACATATCCAAGTAGATCGTTGGTTGCAAATCCCACAAATCTCGTGATTATGTTACATTCAAATTCAATCGATTTACCAATGAACCTATGGTCGATTTCCACTCGACCTCATGTCGACCTCCTATCAGTTTCTTTGAATTCAACTTTCTTGCCGATCACTTTGACCTCTAAATTTTTAGTTGATCACTTCGACCTCGATTAACTATCAACTCAACTTAACTCATCAGATGATTATTCACCCAATCAATCCACCTCGACTAGAAATTCAGACGATTTTTCTATCACTGCAAAGAATATAACAACCTAAAATTCTCCCACATGTGTTCTTTGTTGATATAGGAGAACATGAACATCAGTTCACTGACTCAAGGAAATAATTCCCATTACCTCTCTACACTAAGAGAGATTTACAACACTCACAGACTTGGTAAAAGAGCCTGCTATGTTTTCCAATGTGTCTACTTTCTCCAGCAACACCTTGTTTCTTTTCGCCATCTCTCTCATGAAATGGAATTGTAAATCAATATGTTTCATCCCAGAATGGTACGCTGGGATTTTTTCCATAAATATTTCTCTTTGACTATCACAATTTATCTTCATAGCTCTATGCTCAAACCTGATTCATGAACACAGTTGTTGCAGCCATACTACTTCTTTTCTTCCATGAGTGGATTCCATCTATTCAACTTCTATTTTCCACAAGGCTATGACTACATGTCACTAAATCATCCAACTAATTTCTCCACCGAACATATTGAACACATATCCACTAGTTGACCTTCATTGATCCATATCTCTAGCCCAATCAATGTTGACAAATCCATGTGAATTTACTTCACTGTCATGTTCAAGCTTCCCTTGGTAGCATATAGCATAATCTTTTGTGCCATACAAATACTTGAAGACTCTCTTGATAGTTGTCTAGTGCTCTTTCCTAGATGTTGACATGTATCTTCTCAATATTCCCACTGCATGATTTTTTTTTGGTTGAGTGCATACCATGGAATACATCATACTACCAACATCACTTGCATAAGTAACATGTGCCATGGCCGCTATTTATTCCTATGACTTTGGACACTATTCAACAATTAGTTTTCTCCTACGAGATTTGGCACCTTGATTGATTTAAAATCCTACATGTTGAAACACTTCAATATTGTTTCAATGTACTTCCTCTGGTTCAACCAAATCTTTCTAACTGCTCGATCTCTCTTGATATCAATTATTGGAATGAATTTCAATACATCGAGATCCTTCATGTCGAACTTGGAGGATAACTTCATCTTCATATCCTTTATTTTTTCCATGTTGTTTCCGACCAGCAACATGTCATCGACATACAATGCTACATATATGAAATGATTGCCTTTTTCCTTGGAATATACATAATGATCATCCTTGCTTCTCATAAATCCCAAACTAGGGATGTATGTGTCAAAATTTTGATACCACATCCTTAGTGATTGATTTATAACATAAAGGGATCTTTTCAACTTGCACACTAGTTCATTCTTTCCTTTTACTGTAATTCGTTCAGGTTGTTTCATGTAGATTTCTTCTTCCAGGTCCCCATGTAGGAACATTGTCCTCACATCCATTTTCTCTATTTCAAGATCAAATGTTGTAGCCAGAGACATTAGTACTCTAATGGAATTTAATTTTGGAACAAGGAAAAAAATAGCACTGAAGTCGAGTCCTTCGACCTGGGAATATCCTTTCACTACCACTCGAGCTTTAAATTTCTCGTCATGACCTACCTGTTGACGGGCGAAATTGACCGCTCATCAACTGGAGGAGTGAATCCAGTCTAGGGTTGTCTAAATAACCCAATCTATTTGGATTAATCCACTTTGACAGGTTTAGCGGCTCCGTTAGCCAATCTATGTCCTACGAAAGTGAAAAAACAAAAAAAATAAAGAAACTAACTAAATGAAAAACAACTGCTGAAAAATATATACAGTCTAAAATATATTCACAGTTTACTAACTAATAAAATAGTAGTTTTAATTATTAAATATACAGTGTATCGATATATTTATATTTCTATTTTATGTACAGTATTCACAAAATGCAAATTTTGATCGAAATATGCGAAAATCATATATGAATTGATAGCAAAGCTATTGTTCAGTATTTTTTATTTTTTTATAACTTTTATAAACAAGAAATGAAATGACAACTATCTAGTTGAGAAATAAAATAACAATCTATACAGTGTATCTAAACTACAGGAAATTCTTATACTAATTAAGCTAATAGAATGCTACTAGCAAACTAACCTGTAATAACATATCCTATGTGTCCTGCGCATAGCATCTACGTTTGTTGTTTGATGAGGCCAACCCACACCAGATTTTTCCAATGCTTCTCGTAAACGCGAAGCAGTAATGATTTGAATGCTAATGACAGAACAAGTAAGATATGTAGTGAAAACAATTTATAATTTGACAAATGATCATATTAAGATAAATCCGACTATGAAAATTTGCATATAACTGCTCATTGAATAAAGAAGATCAACCTTCTAATCATCACATGTGAACAGATTAATTGTTGTATATAAAATGAGAGACATAAAACATGGACACTATATAAATCTCATCACATCAACTTGTAACAAATCATGATATCTAAAGTAGTCAAAATTTGATTACAAATCGAAATGAGCAAACTTGAACAAAAATATGATATATTGAAGCTAAAGCTATGCAAATATCCACTTTCATTCAAGTCTTTGAATCACAAATCCATAGTTTCTACTCCCAGGTAGCGATGGGTCTTAGTTTACAAAATAATACATTTATAAAGGCCATAGGATCAAAACATTTCCCGTGGAAATCATCAAATCTGTTCCAAAAATTGTGGGGAATACAATCTCCCAAATTCCCATTGTTATCAAAACTAATAGCCTATTCTAAAACCATGTAAAGAAATAGCATGTTCAGAGATGTCACTGGCGATTCAATCTCCTTTAGAAATCGTATGTACCTGTAAATGCACAAGAATACATGATTTCAGATTGCATTTTAGTTGTAAAAACGGAGAATTCTAATTTTAGTAACTAGCTACATAATCTGTAGCTAGTTATAATTATAACTGGAATCATAATTTATTGAATCAATCAAAACATACTAGATGTAATATGTGCAAACAAATCATTTATTCTAATTTAATAAAGACAGAATCATGCTAAAATTAAACAAAATCATACCAGCCATTATGAAATCAAATCGAATCATGATGGCTGTAGTTGCTTATCACATGTCCTGTAGATGTATAACTTGCTGGCATACTGGTTGAATATCCTTTGAATTGATCAAGGGTTCACAGTGGTAGGCTGAGACACATGGTTGGACGGGTGAGAAGAGTGTTGTGGGATGCTAATGCACAGGCCTGGAGAAGTCACAAATGTTTCAACACTTGCAAATAGACCAAAACGCTCCCTTTAGCCACAGAGAAAAACTGAGATTTGACCTCTAAAGGACGAGCTATATCTCTGTAATGATCCAATTTCTGGGGAACCCGCCCACATAGAAGATAAAGGGGCTTATTTTAGTTCTGGGTTTTCAAGGGTTTGATCTAATTCAAAACCGTTTGCTCAGAATCGCTCATGCAAAAACGTGTCTCTGGGAGGCAATTACAGGGTTAGCTTTAAGAAGTCTTCTCATGCATTATCAAACAATAACAAAGTCTGGACACCATTGGGTTCAATTTTGACTACAGGAGCCATGGATAATAGAAAAAAATCAACAAGGTATTCGACAATAGGGTTTGACAGGATAGAAACATAACCATTGTCTCGAAGCTTCCCCAACACAATGCAAAGGTAGCTCGAAATGCAAGGGCAGAGCGTTAATGCTATGCGTGTGAGGATAGTGGTGTAAATCAAGGCCATGCAAGAACATCATATTGGGATATACTTGGAACAACGCCTTGGTGTAATGGTACATTCAAATCATAACAATGCATATCCAAAAGAAATTCGATCAACATGTCAAATGAACCATTGCATACCCACGATTTGACCTAAAAGTCGATATGTTGAATAAAACATTGCATCAAAGATTTTATAAATCAAAACCATATTAACAATTGTCAAATGCATAAATGGGTGGTGGTTTGATACATATGTAACCAATGGTGTGTTTGGGGCCAAGGAGTTATACCATGAAAACAACCATGCTCATAACTAAATAAAACAAATCGACGATAAACCATATGAAAATTAACCCTTTGATGAAATCAAACATGAATTCTAGTTGTTTTGTTTTCATACTTGCAGTTACGAAAATGAAATCGAAAAGCAGGTATGTAAAAGGCGACGTATAATGGTGTCGTTTAAAAAGTTGCAACGAGTAATGAGAAATTAAAAACCCTGTGTAGGCAGCTTGTAAAAAAAAAGATAGAGATTAATATGGCTGCCAACAATGGCGACACATTGGTAGAAGCAGTTATCTCTGCCAAACGAACAAGTCCAGATTAGGATAATCAATAAAACTTCAACTCGAAAACAACCAGGAAACTATTTGAGCATCATTATCAATCATAAAAAATTCCAGTTTTAGATTGCTTGTTATTTTAAAAGATGAAAACTGATGAAAATTTTAACAAAAGTGAGTCATGATATTAAGGTTAAAATCTCCAATACTGTTGACATAGCCACTACTGGCAGCAGGCATCCATAG